>OY744476.1:45812685-46062685 GCA_963556175.1 Tipula confusa
ATTATGTACCAAGTACGATTGTACCAAGGTCAGTTTCAAATCATCGTCAAGTTGTGTATGCATATTATACACATAAAAAGAGTTAAACCGATATCAAGACCAAACATTTTCTACATTTCAACCTTAATATGATAATTTACCAATAATCATGGCGAACTGTTATTGGAATTTGGTATACACAGTAGACACACATTGGTTGTACATGCATGGTGAAATTAAAAATTAGAAGAACACTATTGGTTATAGTGTACTGTATTTCAACCGTGGTTGAGTTGGACTCGCAATGTATACGTTATAAAGTATATACTAATACTTTTTATTTCCTCTATATACTATATAACACATACTATATAGAGAGCATGCATGTAACAAGCATGTATATAATAACACATGCATACACCATGGTAAATTTTGTTCGTTTTTTCCCTTTAAAAAATCGAGCGAAAAAAGATCAAACAAAGACAACAAGAAGGCAACAAAAACTGTACACTGAATAAAATTATAATTTGTATAGGAATCTAAAATGATGGCTTTTCGATTTAATAAACTGATAACTGCTAATAAATGGAATATTACTATAGTGCAAATACTACCTGTACTCTGGGAAAAGCGACAGAGTTCTATTTATAATTATTATGTAATCCATTACATAATAAATACACACACACACACACACACACACACACACACACACACACACACTCCTATCACAATAGTTTAATATCGATTTTCACAAAACACTTTAGTTTTACACTAAATATTCTATATACAAATTTAAAAACTTGCTTAGTAGAATAAATTAAATTAAATTAATTAATTATTTTTTTATTAATAAATAATAAATTATAAAATTATAAAATGAAGAGAACGACCAAAGCACGTTCGATCTCTTCAACGATCAATGATCCAGCGACCAATATATTAACTTATGTACTTTTATATGGGGGTCTATTATGAAATTTTTACGATTTCGTAAAAAACGATCCGCCGCGGATATTTCTATTATGATTTTTTTTTCTCTCGTAAAATCCGAAAATCGTAAAATTCGCGCAATTACAAAAAAAAAAAAACATAATCGTATTTTCCGAAGAAAAAAAAACCGACTGCTATGCAGGTGACGGATATTATATTTAAGAAAAAGATTTGAAAGTGCTACAAGTTAAATCTTTACGATTAAGGATTGTATTTATTTACTTTTTGAAATGTAAGTTATATATTATTTTTTTAAATGGATTTGATGAATTAGTTTATTAGAAATTATAATTTAATTAACATTTTTATTGTTTTATAATTTATAATTAATTTTTATTTATAAAAAAATTGATATACACACAACTAAACAGATTTGGAAATCAATTCTTAAATGGCGCTTGTTTTCACTTTGACAGTAAACACAAAACTAAAGAAATGAAGTTTGTTACGGGTGTCTATTTCCTCAAAAAATAATACAAAATGACATACTTCATAGTCTTAAAATTTACGATCAAGAACAATGTTTCATAATAGAGAAATCCACCGCCGATCGTATTTTATGACTTCGTACTTTACGAAATCGTAAAAAATTTCATAATAGACTCCCTGTGCATGTGGACGAACCATAGTATTTTATAATCGTTTGTGGCTTACTTTTTAAAATCTCTACTATGAGTGATATTATATTCCAGGAAGAATTCTTCAAATAGTTCTTTTTTCAGATAACTTTTATATTGATTGGCTGATTTTAAGGATTTTAATTTTTATAGAA
The DNA here is from genome assembly GCA_963556175.1 of Tipula confusa. Classification (NCBI taxonomy): domain Eukaryota; kingdom Metazoa; phylum Arthropoda; class Insecta; order Diptera; family Tipulidae; genus Tipula; species Tipula confusa. The sequence goes on from OY744476.1 coordinate 45,814,430, forward strand.
GGTAATACCTTTATAAAAAGCACTTTTTAAGGCAGTTTCAAAAGCAAAATTGGGAAGCCGATATAGTTCTGATGATCTAGTTAAACGATAAAATTTTTAAAATTTTATCGTTTAACTAGAATAAATTAAAATTTTTTGAATTTTTTACATATTTTTGAATTTTTTAAAAAATTTTGAATTTTTGAATTTTTGAATTTTTAAATTTTTGAATTCTACATATCTAGACCTAACAGAAAAATATTGGTTCAAAGCTGTTCGATTAGTTGATTTTTCAAATCTTTAAACGACTATATATATATATATATATATATATATATATATATATATATATATATATATATATATATATATATATATATATATATATATATATATATATATATATATATATATATATATATATATATATATATATATATATATATATATATATATATATATATATATATATATATATATATATATATATATATATATATATATATATATATATATATATATATATATATATATATATATTGATGATAGTTTTATTAACTTTTAACACTATCTCATAAAAGAAAAACACAAATCACGAAGTTCTTGTGATTAACCAAATTAAATATTTTATTAAATATTTTTTATTAACGAATTTATAATTTATAATTTTTATTTACTTTTATGGTATACAAGTATACTAATTGACGATCCAAATTGAAGTGAACGAACAACTCATTTTTATTATATACACCAATTTCAATTTAGTATTTACATAACATAATACATTTCACTTATTTACTAAAAACAAAGTATATAACATAAACTATATACATACAAACGAGAGCTACGCACCATGGTTAATTACAAATTCATATGAAATGCGTTAACATACCCGCGCCCTTGAAGTTATTAATTCAACATTATTTATAATAATAATAAGGTGTACAATCTTATATTATTTATAATACTATAAAGAAATATCAATTTATCATTTGTGCAACTTTCTTAATAATAATTTTAGAATATTTATTAGTATAAATTGTGGATTAGTTAACAAAACAAATTAATTTATATTTGGTGATTCAATTGGTAGAACACTAATCCTTGCGATTGATCGTTTAAGAGTAGATTTTGCAGTTTTAATCGTAACGACACGAATTCGATTATCAGGACCTGGATGTGTGTCAATTATTCTTCCCAAGATCCAATTTATTGGTGGAATGTTATCTTCGTGTAAGAGCACTAAAGAACCTATGTTATAATTATTATTGGAAGGCTTTTGCCATTTATACCTTTTTTGTAATTCGTTTAAATACTCAACATGCCAACGCTTCCAAAAGTCTTGTAGCATTACTTGAATTAATTGGTATCGAGATAGTCTATTCATATTTAAATCAAGCAAACATGGTTCAGGTAGAGCTAACATAGGACCACCAATCAAAAAATGACCTGGAGAAAGTGCAGTAAAATCTGTGGGATCATTGGAAATTGCAGTCAGTGGCCTGGAATTTAGTATGCCTTCAACTTGACAAATTAACGTGTGGTACTCTTCCAAAGTTAACAAGCGCGTACCGATCACTCGCTTCATATGCCACTTGGCATTCTTTATTGCTGACTCCCACAATCCACCGAAGTGTGGTGAGCGTGGAGGAATCGTGAGCCATTCAATCCTATTGCTTGAACAAAATATTTTTGCATTATTTTGAAAATTGTCGGATAAAAATGAACTTCGTAGTTCCTTTAATTCAGACCGACATCCGATAAAATTCGTCGCATTGTCTGAATATATTTTAGTACAATACCCACGTCTGGCAATAAATCGACGAAGACATGCCAGAAATGATTCTGAAGTCAAATCCATAACAATTTCAAGATGAATGGCTTTCACGGAGAAGCAGATAAACAAACAAACGTATATTTTACTTTTGATTTTTGATCTTGTCATAGGTTTTGCAAAAAATGGTCCACAAAAATCTATGCCTACGATTGAAAAAGGCCTTGACTGAGTCACTCGATCAGCAGGTAAATCTCCCATTATTTCATGTGTTAATGTTGGTTTATTCTTAAAACATATCATACATTTATTTACAATATTTCGACATATATTTCGACCTCCTACTATCCAATATTGTGATCTCAAATTATATAATAACGTTTGAGACCCACAATGAAGCAACCGCCTATGTTCAGCTTGAACCAATAAGATTGTAAAACTATGTTTACCTGGTAATATGATTGGGGTTTTATTTGAGGAGCACAATTTGGAATTCCTAAGCCGCCCTCCTACTCGAAGAACTCCCATTTCATCAATAAATGGAGATAATAATTTTAACTTGCTGGAATGGGCTACAATTGAATGTTTTTTAATCGATTGAATTTCATTGCCATACTCTTCTCTTTGGATAACTTTTATTAGACTTGTAAGTGAACAAATGAGTTCATTGGACGTAAGCTCTCCGGTAATTTTAACCTGATCCTTTCTAAGATTATTTATAAAACGAAAAATGTAGGCTGTAATACGAATAATTTTTGTATATGATGAGTAGCGATTAAATAAATTAAATTCTGCTTCAGGAATGCAAATTGAAACTGTTGCAAGTTTCCGGAGATCTAAATTTAACATTTCGGAACTTATTTGTAATTTTGGATTTTTAGGCCAATTTGATTGACTTGATTGAAGAAATGAAGGGCCCGACCACCATAAATCTAGCTTTAAAAATTCACTTGGCATACTCCCTCGTGAAACGAAGTCAGCTGGATTTTGTGTTGTTGGTACATGACACCAACTTTCTATTGAGCTAAGTTCTTGTATTTGAGAAATTCGATAGGCCACAAATGATGCATATTTGGAAGGTTCAGACTTGATACGCAAAAGCGTTATTTCAGAGTCAGACCAAAGATAGATATGATGAACCTGCATATTAAGGCTTTCAATTAACTTGTTTAAAGTTTGTGCCAATAGCAACGCTCCGCAAAGCTCGAGGCGAGGAATTGTCTGCTTTTTAAGTGGAGCTACCCTTGACTTTGAACATATGAGCCTCACGTAATTTTTATCAGTATTGTCTGTAACTCTCAAATAAATAACACACCCAAAACCTTTTTCAGAGGCATCTGAAAAACCATGAATCTCTACAATTTTATTTTGGGGTATTAGAATACACCGGGGTACTGATATTTGCTTTAATTCGATCAATTGTGACTTGAACTCAAGCCATTGGGAACAAACTTGTGCTGGAATAACATCATCCCATTGAACGTTTTGAAGTGTCCAGATCTTTTGCATAATAATTTTAGCAACTAAAACCATAGGCGCACACAATCCCAACGGATCGAACAATTGGCAAATCTCTGACAGAACAGTTCGTTTGGTACATGGCGTTTCTAATGAAAATTTGGAAAAATTCACTTGAAATGTATCTTGACAAGTGTTCCAAGAAAGTCCTAGAACTAGCGAAATATTCGATGACGACTCAGGTGAAGAAAGATCGTGAACGTTTGAAGAAAACTTTCTGAAATCAAATCCACCTTGATATAATAATTTGGATAATTCTGTTTTAATTTTCAATGCATTATCAGTAGAATCTGAGCCTGTTAGGACGTCGTCCACATAAAAATCATTCAATAAAATTTGTGACGCCAGCGGATAAGAACTGATTTCATCCATTGCAAGTTGCTGCAATGTCCGTGTTGCCAAATATGGAGCACTTCTAGTTCCATATGTAACAGTGCATAATTTAAAACAGCGAATAGGATCTGATTGATTATTCCTCCACCAGATTCGTTGAAAATCTTGTTGAGTTTCATTAATTAAAATTTGCCTATACATTTTAGCAATATCTGCCGTGAAGGCAACAAGGTGTTTTCTGAATCTTAAAATTATGGACAATAGATCCTGTTGTACGGTAGGACCTTTAAATAAACAGTCATTTAAGGATAATTTCGAAGATGATTTAGCAGATCCATTAAAAACCACTCGCAACTGAGTGGTGGTACTATTTTCTTTAATCACGAAATGATGTGGTAAGTAAAATGCTTTATCATATGAATTAGTAATGATAAGTGGATCATTTATTAATGTCATATGACCTAAAGAAAGATACTCATTCATAAACTCTCGATATTGATTATAAGTACCAGGTTGATTTATTAATCTTTTTTCAATGGAATAAAACTGCTTTAAGGATGACTGGCTTGAGGATCCAAGAAGATTGATGTTTTCGTTTAATGGAAGAGAAACAGAATAACAACCTGAATTAAGACGTTTGTGTGTTGTATTATAATGTTCCTCACAAAACTTTTCATCTAATGAAAAATTGTTTTTAACAGAAACTGTTTCTAGCTCCCAAAAACGTTTTATTTCATTACTTAAAGTTTCGAGTGTACACAATACGGATGTACTTTCTTGTACAGTATAAGACGATTGTACTCTTCCACTTGCCACATAACCAAAGACACTAGAGTAGAAAGGTGGAAGGTGCTCCGACACTGTAATAGATATACAATCAGTAAATAATTGATTATAAATTTCAGCACCAAGTAGAATATCAATCCTATCTGGTATGTGAAAATAAGGATCTGCCAACTCAAGTTTAGCTGAAATTAATTTCATATCTACATCAACTGGACTTGCCGGTAGGAAGTTGGTAATCTTTGGAATCACATAAAAGTCGAGAATTGTTGAAAAATTTGAAACTCTAGACGATATCGTAAAAGAAACTTTAGTTTTAATTTGAGTTTCCTTTCCACCAATGCCAGATATTGTCTTGCTGGTGGGTTGTTTTTTTACCTTTAAGAAATTTACGAACTTCTCCGTTACAAAATTTAAATGTGATCCGCTGTCCAATAGAGCTCTGCATAACAACTGGTTGTTGGATTCAATAGCTGCATTGACTAAAGCGGTTCCTATTAAAATTTGTCCACTTCCATGTGTGGGCAATGATTTATTATTTTTCTGATGTCTTGAATTGTATGAAGAAACACCAGTAGTCTGAACTACGTTTGGCTCTGAACTAAACCGTTGCGATGATAACTCAACATTTTGTTGATTTGTGTTAGTTATTAAATTACTTTCATTGAGGTTTGAGCCTTTATAATGTGGTTTTTTCCCAAAATGAAGCAGAGTGTTATGCTTTAGGGAGCATAATCCACATGGAGGTTTACCACAACTGCTAACATTATGATTGCTAACTAAGCAATTAGTGCATAAGTGCGTGTTTCGTGCAAATTGAAACCGCATAAATGCAGTGATCTTAGAATCTGCAAAAGCGGAGCAATTTGTTATCAAATGTGCTCCACCACAATATGAACATTTAACACTATTCAAAACAAGTGAGGTAGATTTACCTTTGAAATGACTCGATCTTTTGTTGTCACCTACTTGTTTTGAGGTTAACGAAGTACTTTTAACTGCTTCCAAAATACGAACTCGGTTTCTAAGAAGACTTATGAAATTTTCGAAAGTTAATATTTTATTTATCTCAGAGTTTTTTATTATATATATTTTGGATAAATTATCTAGCTTTTCTGTAAGGTGATGAATTAATATTAAATCCCATGCCTGAACTTGAACTTTCAATGACTTCAATACATTATAATTCTTTACTGAATGGTCAATAAATGATTGAAGAGCGTTTGAAGAATTCTCTACTGATGGTTTTATATTATACATTTCTTTCATGTGAACCCTTTGAATCACAACTGCGTTGTCATAACGATCACATAAAGTTTTCCAAGCAGTCTCGTAATTTTCTGAAGTTACAGGAAGATGTTCAATCAAATGAAATGCTTTTCCAGATCGAATATGTGATTTTAAATAAATAAACTTGACAGTCGCATCTATGTTATTTTTCCTATGTATCAGGTCTAAATAAACATCTCTAAATGCTAACCATTCAGTTTCAGCTCCGTTAAAAATTGGCAATTTTAGTTCAGGAAGCTTTATTGACATTGAGGGGACATTTTGTTCTACATGAGTACTGTTTGCTGATGACTCAAAATTAACAGATTCTTTTGGATGAATATCTACTCTTTTAATTTCATGAAGTTTATCTAATAGCGTACTTTCCACCCATTCATAATCATCTTCAAATGCGATTCTATCAGCTGCAGCTGTATCATCTTGTAATTCTATTTTCAGTTGGACTGTATGATATTTCTCATATAATAACTGTAATCTACGAAGATTAGACTCAATTGCTCCAAGACTTGTCAGATCTAAAACTTTAACTTTGAACTGCGTAAGTTGACCCTTGAAAGCGCTGCGTTGTTTTTTCAACTGCTCTTTAGTCTTAGAGGCTTTAGTAGCGTTTACATCTTCAGAATCGGAACCCATAATCAAATTTAAAATAGTAAGCTATTTCGCACGCGTTGTTTAATAAATGAAGATTGCGCGTTCTATACTCTGATGTAATTGCAAAGAATAATATTCTATCTTATATGAATCACTGTACTATGACTGAATATTTAAAACAAATCGCAAATACAAGTTAAAAGTTAATGCGATTTTAAGAACAATAATTAATTTAAAATAGATGAAATTGAAAACTAAATTTAAAGAAATCGAAATTAAATATTATATATACAGAACCTTACGAGTTGATCTCAATTTAATTGATGTGTTGCCTGCGGTGGAATGACGATGAAATATGAAGAATCTTCAAACAGTTGATTCAATTCGATGATGGTTGTCAGCTTCTATACAAAATCACTGTTGCTGCTATTGATGACGTAACTGATGAAGTTAATATAGTGCGTTAGGTGTCACGGATGGATGTGTTTTGGGTGTGTTGTATAGTAACTGATGGTATACAATATATTGTATGAATGATCCCGTTTCAAAATGTAACACGATGCACGATTGTAATATTTAACATTACTTGATGATTGATTACGATGATTGATTTGCCGGTGAGAAATAACGTGGTTGATTTCTATTACCGCTGGAGTTTCCGCTTCGTCAGTTTATAGTTATGACCTTGAATACCGAAACTCATGTGCGAACTTCTTTTATATTAAATGATAGAGGTTCGTCTTATTATTGATGTGAATTTTATAATTAAAACATGTGCTTGATAGTTGGCACTATATAAATTCACTTTAACGTATTGGTGTGCAATTTATTATTTCACATGTACTTAATATTTAGCACAATATAAATTCACTTTAACGGATGCGTTTATTTAATTGTTCGAAGTACGATCCGGCTCGAAGGACCAAATTTATGATGATAGTTTTATTAACTTTTAACACTATCTCATAAAAGAAAAACACAAATCACGAAGTTCTTGTGATTAACCAAATTAAATATTTTATTAAATATTTTTTATTAACGAATTTATAATTTATAATTTTTATTTACTTTTATGGTATACAAGTATACTAATTGACGATCCAAATTGAAGTGAACGAACAACTCATTTTTATTATATACACCAATTTCAATTTAGTATTTACATAACATAATACATTTCACTTATTTACTAAAAACAAAGTATATAACATAAACTATATACATACAAACGAGAGCTACGCACCATGGTTAATTACAAATTCATATGAAATGCGTTAACATATATATATATATATATATATATATATATATATATATATATATATATATATATATATATATATATATATATATATATATATATATATATATATATATATATATATATATATATATATTATATATATATATATATATAAATATATATATATATATATATATATATATATATATATATATATATATATATATATATATATATATATATATATATATATATATATATAAACGTAACACCGATGGAAAGTGGAAAAAATAATTTTTCCTAATTAACCTCTAAAAAACCTTGTGCCCCCTTCCGCTTTCAATTATTATAATTGGTACTCTATATATTTGTAATGGTTCAAATTGCTTCTTCTCACATTTTCCATTATATTTAATAGAATTTTGATTAGAAATTAAACGAAATCAATAATTAATAGATTTTTTTTCCCTTAAAAATGATGAAGGGAAAACTAATTATCGATAATGGAAATTTTATAAAAAATCAGTTTAAAGAAGAATTTCGTTTTATTCATACAGCTCCATTGTTTGATTAATTTACTGATTTCCATTAATTATTATCAAAAAAATGTTAAAAAAATGTCGGCGGTTTCATGAAAATTCAAGGTATGCAAAACGATATAGTAAAAGTTGAAAATTTCAATTTACTTAATTTTTTTTACTTAGTTGATTGCTTGCAGATGTAAGCAAATGTATTTTGACACACAACTTCATTTTAGAATTTAAGGTAGAGATGGTGATGAGGAGATCAATAAGTCACTTGATTTATATAGTAGAGTTGTCTGAAATAGTTCTTAAAATGTGGTGGCCAAACTGTGCGCATAATTGCTTTTTATGTGCTTTATATTGAAATTGATAAGCAAACAAATCATTAGTAGCACAACTTGTGTTTTAATGTTAGCATCATCTTGCTGGAATTAGATATAGCATCCAATTTTAATTAGTCAGGCTTTGACAATGGTTTTCGTAAGCATTATAAAGTTACCATCTTAGGATACTTATCTAAGTTCGCTTTTGCCTTAGTTATATCGCTCATCATACGAGAGGAAAAATAAATATTAAAACTGCCAAATATCAGTACAGTCAATTTTGGACAGTAGTATATCACGAACAAGAACTTTGGACTTTCGATTCTACGAATAAAAAGTGGTTCAACATACTAAACAGTTTACACCTGCCACTGTGGAATTAAAAGGTTGACAGACTATACGTTCACAGACAATTCCGTAAAGAAAAATACTGCTATTACCAAAGGAGGTTTGGTCTCGATACTAGGAAGTGTAAGCTCCCATGTTTGATCAAATGTTTTGGCTCATCTTTAAAAATTCAAGAAGAAAAGCTAAGTCATACTATACTATAGTATATAGACTGTCCTTGCGACAGCAGATGGGATGCAACCAAATCTAATAGTTTCTTGTCTCTCTATAAACCTAAGTTTTCTATTCGATACCGAAGTGTTGGTTGTATCTTTTAAATATTTGCCTGACTTTCATATAGCGCGATTCGGATAGTATTTTATTTGCTGCTACACCCATAGGTATGCCGGTACACCCATTGGTAATTATGGCACGTGGCTTATTTTCTGGTCAAATTAGGATTAGTTGTGAAAAAACGAGTGTCTCATATTAAATTCAAGAAATGAAGCTGAATGCTCATTTCGGAAATTATGTCGCCAAGATTGTTCAATGTGAATGGGAGCTTCAGGGAACTAATTCGTCAGTAACCTAATTTATTTAAGGAACCCATATATAACTTTCCAGTTAAACAAACCGCCGTACATTGAATCGCGACACAACGTTAATCATAATTTTCCCATCCCAGACGATTGAATTTGGAATACCACAGAATAACGAGAAATGAAAAATGAACATCCTTAGCATTTCTATGTATTTTCAAGGCTGCACCAATTTCTAGAACATCAACTAAGTTTAGCATCATATACCAGTCGCTATGGAAGACATATAAAAAAAACTCGATTATTGTTTCTTTTAGGCTTTTCGAATTGATGAAAATGCCTCACGGTCTGAAACAAGAAGCACAGACATTTCAGCGTCTCATGAATGAAGTAACGAAGGGAATGCATTTTGTTTACTTTTATATTGATACAGTGACTCTTAATTTTCACAGTCATGAAGTTACCAAAAATGGCATCAAGCCATTTGCGAATCGAATCACGGGTAGCATTGATGTTTCTGGACTAACGTTTATAAGGTAAATGTTAAGGCTAATAAGCTAATGTTAAGGCTAATGTCCTATTAAGGCTAATAGGAAACAACCGACCGTACCTATACCTCGTGACTAACGTCAATCTTTATTTTTAAAAATACATGGTCTATCTCATTCGGAAATTACAGATACTCGTGAGCTAATTACATCCAAGTAGTTCTAGCCAAACATGAACATTGATCTCTGGTTTTGGGCAAAAACGAGTATCGCTTGCCAAAAATCTAAGGCTAATCGCCACAGTCGATCCGAATACGACCACTTCAAGATACATTGTGGCACAGTTTTGGTCACATCCATATGTTTTATGGCCATTACTCCCTCAGGACGGTTATATTCTTACGATGGTGGATAGATTCACACGCGAGGGTTCGGGCCATTCTATTATTGAATATGAAAAAGACTACCATGGTACTCAAAATAGTCATATGGTACTCGAAATATCATGGTGCTCGAAATCAATCTTTTTCAGAAGCTAATAAAACTACAAGGTTTTCACAGGATATGGACATCGACCTACCATTCACGGAATCCATAAACTAGAACTTTAAACTCCTATTCGCACAGATAACTCTCGTGTATATTCGACAGACCCTGCTTCATTGGCTATCTTAAAAAAAAGTCTCTTCCTTTCCTATGACTTGTCTAACTGCGATATTGCTGGGTTCGGCTTGATAAGGTCAAAACAGGCTTGACAGGTCCTTATCAAGTGATAAGAAAGCCCCAGACATATTTTTAGCTGCAAAAGAAATTCTACCAAATGTATTGAAATAATTGTATCAACATTTTCTGCTTAAAAATGTGAAAATATAATTTTTTAAATTATCGTATACTGTGCTACCTTTTTGGTCCAATTTCTAAAGAGTATCATCATAAATTAAAAAGGGTAATTCTAGTAATTGAAAAATCTTACTGTGAATTTGTTGTACAAAAGATATTTGTATTTTTTATATTCAAATTCAGCGCATCAATACAAATAAAGGTACAATTAACATGAACAACGCTGGTGCCCTAATCTCGTCAATATTAATTTAAGGTTCATAAATAAACAAAAATCGGTAATGTCATACCAATATCAAATCCTCACTTTTAATTAGCACCCCCAAAAAATATTCATAGGACATTATTTTTTAGTGTCGTATTATTTTGCCTAAAATTAAATACACTTTAATTTATTAATTTAATTTTAAATTACCATTTTGTACAAAGTTGTGAGGGTTTAACTTTAAAAAGGGTGCAACAAATTTGGTAATTATTTAATTTTTTAAAGTGCTGCTAATACAATTGTTAGAGAAATGTTTAAATTGTTTTTGGCTGATTGTACATTTCTATGGCTGCACGAAAAGGTTCCTTTTGATAATAGGGACTCGGTAACAACTTACTTCAAACGAAGTTAAAACTAACAAATACATTGCGGTTCCATATATATGAAACACTTAGTTCCGTTTAAAACGTAAAGTTAAAAAACTTAGTAGGCACAGATTTTTTACTTTTTATACTGTGTACAAGCAACCATTGTCTGGTATTTGTTTTGACAATCTTCGAGTTATATTTGTCGTGAAATTTTCTTCACAATTCAAAATGGTTTTAACACAAAAACCTAAACCAGAATTTTCATTGAGCAGCAGTTTACCTGCACCACAACAACTCGCACCAATTCCCCGTCCACCGGTAGCCGTATGTTCTGCTTCACAAATGACCTTAGCAAAACGCAAATCAACGGCTGCTATAAGTAGAATGCCTGCACCACAAGCTATGGCCACTTTTGCTGCACGTCCACGAGCATCATACCCCCAACAAAAGAGTAATCCACAAAATATAAATACGGTCGCTATACCAGTTTTATCTCCATTTGTGCAAAGGAGTCTACACCAAACAAAATCAACAGCGAATGTAAGTAAAATGCCAACACCAAAAGTGATGCCGAGACCGGGTATTAGTCCATCCGTAACATGTCTACAAAACGGTATAGAATTGCGAAAATCAGTAGTGGGAAAGAAGAGTGCAACCGATCTGGGAGCGGTTTGCAAAGTACCTGGCAGCAAAACGGCACCACCATTACGAAGACGTTAAATGATTTATTAAAATTGTAAATTATTGTTGAATTTGGTTAGAATTAAAAATTAATTTATTAACGTTTGTCAGTTTTTTCATCCCACCCCTTTGCTAGATGTATGGAGATAGGTCTGGCATAATCAACACCCGTTTTCAGGAAAGGGCGCATTATTTCAACTCGAAAGCTTGATAAGCTTCACATTAACTGTTGCTGATACTGCGCACTGAATTTTCCACAATTGTTGCATTTCTTTACTATTACGTTACCTTGGTGTTACTGGCAGGTATCTAGAACTATTAGCTTATGAGCGACAACAGCAAGGAGGCCCAGCTTGCTCATTATATTCATGTTTGTGAGTATGTCATGCAGAATTAACGATCTTAATTTTCGATATTTCATGATGGGATTTTAGGTGGAGTATACCGAGCACCAAGACGCATTTTACCATTGACATATCTATGAATGAATTTAGTGATTTTAGAATGCTACCTTTCTTCACTTCTCCGTTTGATTTAAGTGCAACTAGATCCTCGTAGTGATACTTTCACTATTGGCTGTAAGATAGTTTGTGTAGAATGTGGAAGAGATCTTCAATTCACAGGTTATCGTCGATCATTCAGGATTTTTTTGGTTTGGTGGCATTATCAACAAATTGAAACACAAAACATAGCATTCGTAACTTCCATTAATTTTTTTATGTTAAAATGGTAAATGTAAACGCTTTTTTGTTTCTCTGTTTGAAATTTGTGTGAGTGACTGATTGAGTTGGCCATAATGATGCAGTCTTAAGCAAACACGCAGGCCTATACCATCACAGATTGGATGATTCAATTTAAATTGGATTTTTAGTAAAGACATGTGACTCCAGTATTTGGAAGGTAGAAATGATATCTTAGCCGTGCAGTAATTGACAAAAGTACTCCATTGTTTCTTTTTTTATTAGATTGGGTTTTCAATAGATCAGATTGGACAAAAGAACAGCAGTGCATAGTTCCAGCCGAACAAGTTTTTGTTGCTTAATTGGTGCAACCTTGATCTAAATTGAGCCACAGGAGCTAAATAGACCGGAAGGTCAAAAAGTATAGGTAATACAACTGCTGGATCAGCTTTTGAATCTCGATCTTCCTGTTGTTTTAGATGTTTTAGTCCCCGAGAATTGAAATAATATTTGATTGAAATTGTTCCACTTCAGAGTCGATTCCCGTCATGAGGTATACATGACCTCATATTATACACAAATCGTATATAATGACGCTGATATCTCAACGCCGTGACCAATAATTCTAAATAATGGTCTGAAAGATCTTGTAAAAGATCTCAGTAAGGGTTAACTCTGGCCTGTAATGTTGTTGATTTTTTGATAAGAATTTCAAACCATTAAACCAATTAAGGCATTTTTAAAAAAAATAAATAAAAATCGAGAATTTAAGCTACCAGCGAAAAGATTTCCCAAAGTAATTGTGTATGATGTGAATACCTCAGATCAAAGTTGTTTTCCTAACCCAAAATGAAGGTGTAATTCAAGAAACGGACCTTAAGCTTGGTTTCAAAACCAAACCAAGAAACAACAAAGCATGCAAACATCCTACTACAAAACGTTAAATATAAATTGGCTGGTCTTCGAGCTGAGCTGTCGACTATATCAGTGTATCAAGGTGCTTCAAAAGTCTTGAACTTTTATGCCTCTATTATGATTTTAACTTACGCGTCACCAGGTGACACTACATCACTGAATTCGAATTTTCGTATTATAATTTTTGCAATGACTGAACTTTATGTCACTTATTGTAACCGTCAATTTGTAGATGACTTGAACAAGTTTTTTTCCAAATATTTTTTACTACAAATATTTTTTTTTTTGTTTTATCAGAGCTGAAAATGTATCAACACAAACAAAAAAATCACAATATTAACTTAAATTGGTTTTTCGACACTAAAATACAAAAAAAAAAACGCATGGCGTTGAATACATCATTCACAAAATTAATGCGAAAATCATAATACCAAATTTTGACTCACGAGAATAATTGTCACCTGTCACTTACACAGGTGAAGTCAAAATCATAAAAGAGGTGTTAAGGATCAAATCGAGAGCACGGCTCAGAGTACAAAAATGACCACAAACCATGCCGCAAAAAAGTGAAAGGGGCTAAGTGCGTTAACTGCATAAGAAGCTAACATAACTTTCGACAACTCCTTGAGATGGAGAATATACACAGCATATAACCAGGCCCTGAAAATAAAGACATTTTATACAATTATAAATTGAAGTATTCTCAAGAAAATTCGAAGAGGCGGTAATAATACAAAGCCTGCAAATGGCGTATTTGGCCAGAATCTAGAGATACTTAAAATATCACAATTCTGCAACTTTGTGTTTGTGTTAAAGTAAGGTTTGCTCTTGGTAATTTTTATCTAATTAGTATCTACTTTCAATGCTCTGATCAAACTGTGGCATACATCATTTAGCCTAATAAAAAAGGAGAGTCACAAAATCCTTCTAATATAACAGGCGATTTCAATGCCAAGTCCAAACTTTGGCATAATAAGGACACCAATAATCAAAAGATCTTAATTAACAACTTTTTTGCAAGAAACTCATCCAGGCAATTTTTTATTTAAAATCTAAATAAAGATAAAGATAGGCACCCAAACATATGTTGCCATATGTGAGTGACGATTAGTTAGGAAACCAACAATGTTATCACTTGGGCAGTAAAAGAAGAATTGATTTTGAGCGATCACCAAATGACAGGCGTTATATTTTAAAATCTGAAAGCGCACATAACAGCAATGAATTCTTTATATGCACTGAGACGTGCGAATTCGGGAATGTTCCAAAAAAAGAAAATAAAAAGAAAATCTAAGCTGCACATCTAATAAGTATTTGAACATATAGTAGCGCATAAAATAACACGAAGTATACACGCTTGATTTTCACGGTGTCGGTAAAAAAAGATGACAAGCACAGAAAGATGACAAGCAAATCTCTACTTAATCATAGTTTACCATTTCTCTAGATTATGTTACATTTAAAAAAAAAAGTGAACAAAGAGCGTCCATTACAGTCCAAATTAGGCAAATATCTCTAGAATATCTTTTTATTCATCTTTAAAATTAATAATGGAAGTGTCGACACTAGTTGAAAATCATCCAAATTTTTTACATAAATCAAGAAGCTCTTCTTGATCCAACGCAAGAAATTCATCTCGAAATAATTCACGTAAAAATTCGAAAAGTCCCTCTTGTCAAAATTCGAGTGATAAAGCTGCTAAGGAATGCTATTATCACCGACGATTTGGCAATAAGGCTTTGAAATGTCAAACTGACTGTCCTCTTTTCGAAAATTGTATAGCCGCGCCAAAAAATTTAAACTAAAAAACCATCAACAGAAGACGGCAGTCATTGATAGTCACTCCGAAATAAATTCGCGTACTAAATTTTTAATTGATACTGGTGCCGACATTTCCATTATCCCTCTAAAATTCGTTAAAATTGATTCAACTGTTTCGACTTTTAATCTCTTCGCGGCAAATGGTACGCCTGTCAAAGCATTCGGCACTAAATTTTTTTAAGCCTAAGGTGATCATTTAATAGGATAAAACTTCTAAGGATGCCTATAATCGGAACGGATTTCCACAAAGAATATGGGTTACTTGTTGACATACGCAGAGTCAGAGGCTTATCGACCCATTAACCTCTTCAACCGGTGCTTTATCAACCAGCCAGTATCCCTTCCTTTCAAGCATCGACAGATCAGGACTACTAGTCGAAATTCAAAATTTATTTTCAAAGTCATCCAGCAAAGTAAAGGACCCCAGTGCTTTAAACACGACATTTCACATCTACTTGAAACCTGCAATTACTCGACGTTTAGCACCGGACAAACTACTAATAGCGAGGGCGGAGTTCGAGAAAATGATGGCACAAGAGATTTATTTGCAGACCAAGTAAGAGCTCCTGGTCCAGTCCTTTACATTTGGTACTGAAGAAAAATGGAGACCATGTGGAGATTACCGTGGTTTACATCGAGTTTATGATTGATATCCAATTCCACATCTTCAAGATTTTTCATATCAACTTGATGGATGTACTATTTTTTTCATTGGATTTAGTTCAAGCTTATCATCAAATTCCAATTGAACCATCTGATATCCCAACAACTGCAATTTCAACTCTTTTTGGTTTATTTGAATTCACTAAAATGACTTTCGGTCTCAGGGCACAAACTTTTCAAAGATTTATGCATTCCGTACTATTCGGACTAAACTTTACATTTGTCTACTTAGACGACATATTAATAGCGTCTTAATCTTTCGAAGAACACCTAGAAAATCTAGAGATTGTTCTTAAAAAATTATCAGCATATGGTTTAATTATTAATCCCAGCAAATGTGTATTCGCTTCTCAATGCGCAAGGCATTTCCCTAATTTCGAACGAATTAATGTTATTAAAAAGTTTGAGAGACCTTCAACAGTTAATCAACTCAAACGATTTTTGAGTATGATTAACTTGTACAAACGTTTCATCCCAAACGCAGCACATGACCAAATCGTTCTCAACAATTTTTTGAAAGGATACAAAAAAAAAACTGTAAAACTCCAATAGAAGTAAAACTTCTCGCACATCCGTCTTCTACAGCGCGATTAGCAATAATGGTCGATGCATCGGATGCGGCGATTGGGGCAGTGGTGCTGCAGTATGTTACGGACACATGGCAGCCACTTAGTTTTTTTTTCAGTTTTTTTAAATGATACGCAGCAAAGATACAGTGCTTATGACAGAGATTTGTTTGCAGTTTATGCTGACATTAAACACTTCAAATATCTTTTAGAAAGAAGTCGAGAGTTCACTTTATTCACGGATCATAAACCACTTATTTATGCAATTTATCAGAATCCGGAAAAAGCATCTCCTCGCCAATTTCACCATTTGGATTTTTTTGGTCAATTCACTACCGACATCCAATACATTTAAGGCACTAGGAATGTTGTTGCACATACCTTATCGCGCATTAATCTAATTTCTATCTCTGAAAGCATAGATTATGCACAAATAGCAGATGCTTAAGCCATTGATGCAGAACTACAAAAGCTTTTACGTGAAAACACGTCCTTAAAATTCAAGCAACTCCCGATCAATTTTTATTCTAAAAAGACAGTTTATTGCGACACTTCGACTAATAGACCAAGGCCTTTTATTCCAATTGAATTTCGGAAAAAAGTTTTTGAAGCATTTCATAACTTATCCCACCCGGGAATAAATGCATCTACTAATTTAATGACAAGAAATGTCATCTGGCCATCTATTAAAAAAGATTCGAAAACTATATGGCTCAAAATTGTTTAGCATGTCAAAAGTCAAAAGTTTCGAGTCATATCATTTCCCCTCTCAAATTAACTTTGCATCGCTTCGCAGAAATACACTTAGACATCATTGGTCCATTACTGATTTCTGATAATCAACGATATGGACTGAGGCGGTTCCTGTACCGGATATGACTGCAACCACTATTGCATTCTCCGTGTACTCCACTTGAATTTCCCGTTTTGGTGTACCAAATGTTATAGTAACGGATCAGGGAGCACAATTTGAATCAAATCAAATCGAATTTTTCACCTTGTTGGGTTTTGAGAGAAAGAGAACGACTAGTTACAATCCAAAATGTAATGGCATGATTGAACGATGGCTTCGAATAATCAAGTCTACCATTATGTATTACGATCGAGAGGATTGGACTAGCGTTCTACCATCATAATTGGACTTCGGACAACTTTTAGTGAATAACTGCAAACTACACCAGCTGAACTCGTTTTTGGTTAAGAGTTCCTAGACAATTTTTCGAATCAAACAATACTGAAATTTCGCATTCTGATTTTGTAAAAGTTTTAAAAGATCATTATTCTGAAATCCGACTTGTTCCGGCATCCAGGCATGATTCTAGAAAAATTTTTATTAGTAAAAACCTAAATTTCTGTACTCACGTATTTCTTAGAACGAACGCACTACGTTGGTCATTACATCCACCTTATACTGGCCCTTATTACTGATTCCACTGGGGTGGGAGTATTTGTGGTGATATTTTAATTGTTTTGATATTTTCGGTTATTATTTTTTGTAATTTCGGTTAAGCACTGTATTGCGGCATGCTGGGTGGGTGAGTATTAGAAATACTTAAATTTTGATGACGAAATCAAACTGGTCTTGATTTCGTCAACAAACTTTTGGTATAAAAATGAAAAAAAAAAAATTGTTTTAGAATTAGAATTTTGTTAAAATTTAACCCGTAAACCAAAAAATATCTAGAACGGATAAAACTCTCTAAAAAATTTATAGACAGTGCCACTGTTTTAGAAAATGCTAGATATCCTTATTATTGAGAGCCAAAAAAATTACTTTAGCCAACAATTACTACGATAAAAATCGTCTACCAAATTATAATTGATTGGATTTTGTTTCAATCGTTATAATTAATAATTAAAATTAATATGCGCATATATTTATATTCACAGAAATCCCCGTTAAACGAAAATAAAAAAAAATCAATTAAAAAAATTATATATCCATACATATAAATAAAGATAATTAATTAATTAATTTGTCGCTTAAATCATCAAATTATATCGCTTTAATTAATTTAATTATTAATCGAGAGGGCACAGCACAAAAAAATCATTTAATCATTATATATTTTTCCAATCTATTTTTCGCATTTTTGTTGTTACATCTTGTTTTGTGCAAAAAAGCTTACTGAACACAACGAAACAAAAAAAGAAGCTTTTAATTGTATTTTTCAATTAATCAACGCAATGTGAAAAATTATTGTGTAAATGTATAATCAAAATAAATATTCGAGTATACAAAATGTAAATCTATGTTTAGTGTATTCCAAAAAAAGGCTTTAGTTGTTGACTTAAATATTTCATAAAAAAAAAATTTCTTCAATTTGTTAAACTTTTTTGTTGTTTGACTATAAAACAAAAAAAAGAAAAGCACAAAATATAAATCAATATATCAACCAAATACCATTTCTCCACTTCTTATAAAATTGTCGACAAATCAACACCGGAATTGTTGGTCGCAACAATACCGAAAATGGAAATTTTAATTTTTGTTTTTTATGGGTATAATACTCGTACTATAACTAGTATTTTTATAATAAACGTAACGAAAAATAAAAACAAATTAAATAAATAAATAATAAATTTAATTAAAAATAAACAAAGTTTCACAGAGCTATGTATATGGAAAGCACAAGTTGGAAAATTCAAAATAAATAAAAATTCAATTTTTTTTTTTTTGATAAATAGTAAAAATAATTAATAGATTAATTGATGGAATCAATAAATCATTTTATTTTGTATTATATTTGTGTAAATTTTGGTTAGGGGTTTTCCAAATTTTCACTGAAATTTTGAATATTGATATTAAATGAAAATATTCAAATAGCATATAATTGGATAGTATAATTATTTTTTTTTATCGCTATCATTTTAGAAATTTTTATCACTCAATAAATTAATTAATGGGATTGTAACGGGTTTTCCAAAAAGTGGTTTCATTTTAATTTTTCCGGCTTTATGGCCTCGATAACTTCACGAATTTCATCTTTAAGATCTTGAATCGATTGTGGAGCATTAGCATAGACCTTATCTTTGTCCAAATAAAAGTTTAAAGGTGTTAAATCACAAGATCTCGGTGGACAATTGTGATCACCTTTTTGAGAAATAACATGGTCAGGAAACTTTACTTCCAAAATTGCGTTTGTTTCGTTGCTTGTGTGGCAAGAAGCAACGGCTTGCTGAAAATAAACTTCCACATACAATTCCGGCCATAAAAAACTATTAATCATAGCTCGGTAGCGCAATCCATTCACCGTAACAGTTGCACCAGCCTCATTTTCAAAAAAGTAAGGTCCAATCACACCGCCAGCCTAAAAACCACACCAAACAGTAACACATTGAGGATGGAGGGGCTTTTCAACAATCATTCTTGGATTTTCTGAGCCCTAAATGAAAAAATTCTGCTTATTAACGTTGCCTCTGAGATGAAAAGGAGCCTCATCACTGAATATGAGATTTCGATCAAAATTCGAATCATTTATGATGCAAAATACCATGTAATGTCGTTTGTGAATATCTAATTCCAAAGATCGACGAGGAATCGACAAACCTGGGTTTTCTTCAACACTACGGGCTACAGCAGCAATATTCTCAGTTGTTCTTGAGCGACGCACACGTTTTCGATTCTTCACATTATTAACTTAGCCCAACAAATTTTTCTCCCAGCTTTTATATTACCGGCCGAGAAGGTGCTTCACGACGACCGAAAAGTGCTTTAGTTTTGCAAACTGTGACTGCAAAATTTTCACCATTTTTGTAGTGAATTTTAACAATTTCAATGCGTTGTTGAATCGTGTATCGTACCATTTTTAGTAATGGCGTAGATTTTACTTGTCAAATGTCAAAAGATGACAGCTTCAAAATTGACAGTTGCAAAATTGACAGCTGCCCAAATAACAGGCTATTCAAAGTGAAACTTCTTAGTGGGTAACCCTTTATAATATGAAGTTTTGGAAAAGAGATAATTGATAAAACATTTATCTTTTATTACGAATTATTTTGTAACTTTGAATAATGGTTGTATTCCTTTATCCTTGCCTTACCGAGGAGTGTACTTTTTATTCCACTTTTTATCTATTATCCTATATACACTCTGAAGTATAGTATACCATCATTTCCACAATAATTGTAACATCTTCGGTATAGTTTAGCCGATTGTAGCCCTCAGAAGGGTAGTTGGGTTAAATAATTGGTAATAATTGCTGCCACATTTAATAATGTGCTGGCGTGAGGATGTCGTCGTCATTTACGCTGGCCCTGTAGAGCGGTCTTTGGTTTAACATTCCTTTTACTTGTATTAACAGGGTTTCCAGTTCCTCGGTGGTTAATATTTGATCTCCAGTTATTCGTTCTAGCTGTGTTTTCATGGATTTTACCACCGCTTCCCATAGCCCATCAAAGTGTGGGGCATAATTGATTTCATGTTGTCTCAATAGCTCAGTTGCTATCAAATTGGCGTTAGTCTTTACCAATTGGTTTTTGACGAGTTTTCTTTTAGCTTCTTGAAAATTTGGCCTAAAGTCAGTGAATACGTTGGTACACATCTCTTCTAGCACCAATCCTTTTAAAGACAGCTAAAAATGCATCGGTGAAAAAATTTGAAACAATTTCTATATAAGCATTGTTTTTGACACCAATACACAAATTTAGGTTTTATGTGACCTTAGACCTCAACGTCGAATGGAATATGTTTTGATTGGACCGGTGAAATCAACTCCAACTTCCATAAATGTTTTAAGTAGCTCAACTCGTTCCGTTGGCAGCATTCCCATTTTTTGACTCAATAATTGTTTCTTCTGCCTTGGTACATACAGTTGTTTGTGATGTCCCTTATTATTCCTCTTGCCTTAATTATCCAGAATTCTTTTTGTAATATGATGTGCAAATAGGCCCACAATGTAGATATTTTATATGATAATACACCATGATACCCTTAAAAATTAGATCTTCTCCCGGTAAAACCACTGGATGTTTTTGGGTATATGGTATAGGTGGCCTTTCTATGCGGCTGCCTACTCGTATAATGTTATTACTATCGAATAGTGGATCTAGCGACTTTAGCTTGTTTTTAATGGATAGTTGTTCCTCTTTCTCCATGGCTCGTATTTCTACGGTGAAATTCTGTATTTTTCGATACACACGACTATTAGTTGTAATGATTTCCTCTCGTAATATCCCCATTCGGCGATAATTAACGTTTCGCTCATATATTTGGTAAATTATTGATTGCACCTTAGTTGTATTTAAATACACGTTCGTTAATTTATCCGCATCTCTAAATGACTCGTTTGATCAACTTTTCCCGTTATTGGCCAATGAGATTCTTCTTGTACAATAAAGTTAGAGCCATTCCACCACAATTGATGATCTTTCAATTTTGTGATGGAGTCAAACCTCAAGTGGCACAGCCAGCTGGATGTGGAGCACTAGTCGCAAAACGCCAACGGTTGTTTGGTAGATTTTCTCGAATTTTGCTCGTACGGATTCGTAGCTACGAATACTTTCTACCCAGTCCGTGAGCCAGTCAATGCGAATATTTCATGATCTTCTATTTGATAAATCTCACGCAAATATTTTATCAATCTTGCCATAAACACAGCACCATTCAATCCCAACCTGGTTACGGAAAAACTTTCGAGTGGGGCCACCTTGGTTTTGGCGGTTAATAATCTACTTCTTTCGTTAGTTTTATCGCAAATCTAAATTGCCGCAGCATACGCATTTTCACTAGCTTCACAGAAACCATGTAGACTAATGTTGTGCTGATTGGTGATCTGCATCCACCGAGATACTTTCACTACGACTAATTCGTTTGGACCAAATTTGTTAAACTAATTCGCAATGACTTCCCGATGTTTGTTTTAGAAGAGGCATCAAATACGATGCGAAATTTTGTTGTTGTACTTGATTCTTTATAAACACCGTGGTGCGGTAAAAATAATGAAAATTCGGAGCTTTTCGTTTCTAATTTTGTCATATGTCCTAATTTTACATAGTTAGACATAAATTCTTGATACATTTGATGAAACTTAACACCACGCCTAAACTTTTGCTCCATTGGCAGTAATCGAGTTTTGGCAGTATGAACCCCTTAGTAAGATCAAGGTTGCTGATAAAGGGTAACTTCATGACAAACGACCGTCTTGATTCCTTTTGCTGTTCTCGAATAAGAAAATTTCGCGGAATTCATCTTTTGATTCCATCTCGACATTTTTATAGGTAAGCAGGCTCTCCGCCACCCAAAACCTCTGTAAAAATTTGTTTACCTCACTCAGTTCTACACAGAATGATGAAACATCCTGACATATCCTCATTCCTGAGGATATGTCAGGATGACATATCCTCAGGAATGTACTGTCTGACCAATATAGATTTTTTGGGCGATCAACGAACTATTCATGCTCTTTATTTGTTTATTACTCATTAAGGCAAAGAAAAGTTCCGCACTTATTAGTAAATCGGTTCGTTTATTCGTTGTTGACTGACATCAGCTAAATATTTGCTGTGCCACAATACTGGTGCCACAAAAAATCGAAAAGATACAAGCATTAAAATTTTGGAAATTAACACGACGGACACGCAAAAATATAATCATTTCGGCATCGATTGAGACCAACTACAAAAAACCAATGACGACACAAAATTCACAATTTTCGACGAAATGCTAAATTTAAATATCATTGGACAACATATTGAAGATCACTCCCACCCAAATTCTAATCTCGGTAACGATAAAGAACACACAATCGAAATCCAAAATATAATAAAATATAATAATGCTCCTCATCAACCTGACCAAAATTCTTTGGTTGTCAAAAAAAAAATCCTTTGGACCCGATCTCATTCCGAATATAATTTTCAAACACTTAATTAATGCCATCATCTCCGAAATTTGTACACTTTTTAACAACCTCCTGAATAACCACTGTTTCCCTGATGTCTGAAAAATCGGTCGAGTCTTTCTTATACTTAAAAAAGGTAAATCGCCTACGGATCCGGAAAGTTACCGTCCAATCAGTCTCCTCTCTAATTTTGACAAACTCTTCGAAATTTGAAACAACCTGATGCTCGAAAATCAATTTGACTTCCGTCAAGGACATAGCACGGTGCATGCTATTACTAAAATTTTGACTGACATCACTCATCATCTAAATTTTAACAATCCGACTGGAGCTATGTTAATCGACATCAAAAAGGCATTTGAATCAATCTGGCTGGACGGACTAATTGCAAAATTACACTGTATGAATTTTGATAAGGCCATCGGATGACCTTATCAAAATTATTTACGAACTGCTATACATTCGTTCATTCTTTACAACTTCTGGCGGCAACAAATGATCATCTTCAAAATTCAAAATTTTAAATGGAGATCAACAAGGTTCCCTTACAGCACCAATTCTCTTTAATCTCTACACGGCTGATTTAATTTTGCACGACAACCTAAATTCAAAACCAATCAGTGCGTACGCAGACGACATGATTGTATATATTTTGGCGTATCATGTTGGCGAAATTCAAAAAAATCTACAAACCTCACTAAATTTCATTCAAAATTATTTGAATCGGTGGCAGATAGAAATAAATCCAGACAAATGCGAATCTATATTTTTTTCGACGACCGCTCAAAAACGCTACGAGAGAATTACAGAGAAATTGGCGAAAATTAAAAATCAAAATTAACGATAGACCAATTAAATTGCGCGAGGCAATAAAATACTTGGGCGTGAATATTGATAAATTGTGCTAGATGGCGACGCACACAACGACACAGTTAGAGAAGGTGAGACGCGCATTTATGGGTGCCTGTAAATTGTCGATGCGGAAACCAATAATGATGTATGGATGTCAAGTGTGGTACAACCAGGTACCACGCTACATTAAAAGATACAGAGTTTTAGAACGAAAATGAATTCGACACTGCAACGGACTTTACCGAAAGGCAGAGACTGACTTCAAACGATCATATACGTTTCAACACCACACTCCAAATTAAGGACGATGAGTATGATAGACGGCGAGATGCGTATTGGTGGTTGGACGACAACGATGGCGGCGATGAGCAAAACTTAATGTCAAAATAAACGCTATAACGATTTTTACGGTCCATTCTCGCGTTCGGTCCTATATATAATTGTTAAATATATTTTATTTATTTATTTATTTTTGTGTACGTGTGTGTGTTTAAATGTGTACAGACGTGGTTGTGTGTGTAATAGGTTTTTCATCTTTTCTACTACGTAGCTTTAAGCCCATCATTTGAGCCAATTGACATGCAAATTTTTATAACATTTTTGTGTACCCGAGTGCCCGTTTTAAATAGGGACGGCGGTACTTTATAAAAAACGAGCAAAAATTATAACCATCGTTCATGAACACGTAATTAAAATTTGAAAGTCTAGTCACCAAGGGGTGGTTGTTTAAGACAATCCGAAAAATAATCTCGCTACCAAATTAACTCGTCGAACACCCAGAGCTCTTACCTTCAAGATTATATTTATCTAATCGTTTTAATTGGTTTATTTCTGTACAAGGTAGATTTCTCTAAAACGCTTACACACACATGTACTCTAAATTGTACATCACATAAAAGCTAAACTTAAAAAAGGAGTAAAAAATTAAAGATATCTAACATCCATAAAACCATCATCATCATAATCGTTTAATATAATATACATTGTGAACCACATACACACATACCCACACACACAAAAACATCCAGAAACAGTATCCAGGATATCATGTTTAGAAGAAAAATCACATACATATTGAAGGAACACAACAAACTGGAAAAAAATGAAAATCTTACAACGATTTATACATGAAGATACTGTTTAAATCATGTACCATTTTCATTTTTTTTTTGCTTCATCGTTCGGTACATCAATGGTTTTAGATGGTATACTACTACCTTTTAATAACAAAAATAGAAAAAAAAATTACAGCAGCATAAAAAACATAACATTTATGTATCTACAAGAATATGTTTATATATAAAGAATGTAATACATACAAAGTGAAAGAAAATTATGTTGTTAAAACCAACATTGTATGTACGTTGGATGTATATCTTCAGCTATGTACATATTCTATCCGCTTTTATTAATAGCAAGTATTACGAGAATATTTGCTCGTACTTACCAGAATAAGAACAACACCAAACAAAAATTGGATTACGTTTTAAACGAGAGTATATGTTGGAAAGACGGAACGTTGGTTGAGCGCTAAGTGATTTTTTTTTAGTTAAAAGAATGCATATTATATATAGACTTACTGGTGTATACCTATATACATCGAAATGTATGGTACATAATATCTAAATAATATTAAATTAAATGTACTTGACGTTTCGATTTGTTTTGAAATCGAACAACAAATCAGATTTTCAATCGATATGTACATATAGCTTTTATATTGTTCATATCTTTACTGGAATTAACTATTAAATTTGTTTTAATCCTCCAGATTTATGTATGTACCAAAAATAATATATGTACACATATAAAATGTATGTTCGTACATAAACCATGAAGTAAATTAAATTTTTGACTCATCTCTAGGACTATACAATACAAGGAGACATATTTCTTAGTATTACATCATAATATAATGGATATGGATGAACTAAAAATTCTAAATAAATTTTTAAAACTGATTAATGTATTTTTTTTTGTATCTTGCAACATTAGTTACTGTAAGGCCATCTTTTAATAATAGAGTAAATTATTTAGGATTATAACGAATTTCGGTTGGGCACTAATAAAAAATAATTACAACACGAATCAGTTTATATAAAAAATGAGGTGGACATTTTTTAATATTAGGCTATACCTAATATGTTTACTAATATTAAGCAATTTATCTCCATTCTACGGTATATCATAATTAAAAGCGTAAAAACTTCGAAGCAAACCCAATTTATTGTAATAATTAAACACCGAACTAATTTTCGTGTAAAAAACCGCTTAATTATTAATCATATGTCACCAAACATATTAACTGATATTCCTAATAAAAAAGAAATATCTTTAAATATTTTTATTAATTTTATTGTATGGTTACGATTTCCTAGAGCTAAACCTAGAGACATCTATATGAAGAAAATAGAAAATAAAATACTAGTGTAGAGATATATCGAAAATGAAGAATGAAACAACGTTCTTAAGTCGAGAGGTCATAAAACGGTTAATTTAATTGATTTGGAATTTTTAATCAATTTTTTTAAAATCTTATTTACATTAATTTTAAAGTTTTGTGTCAAATTAAGTTTATATAAATTAGATTTTCGGTATTTATCCTAACGTATTGGTCATTAATTTAATTGATTTGTAATGTTTAATAAATTTTTATAAAATTTAATTTATATTCATTTTAAATTTTGTTTCAAATAAAGTGTATATAAATTAGATTTTCGGAAATTACATGACGTATAGGTTATTAAACGGTTAATTCAATTGATTTGTAATGTTTAACTAATTTTTTAAAATATAATTTGTATTTATTTTATAGATTACGGTTAAACCTTTATATATTACAGTTGAATGATGGCACACTGGAGTTTCTGATAAGACACGTCAGAACAAACATTGTTAAACACCTAATCGACACAGGATCGGAGATGCCAATACGATGTGTTTCGAGAAAGTTGCCATCATATTATGGAGGTGGATAGAATGATACCCTAAATGAAAACATTAGGGGTTATTCAGCAATTGATGACACATTGGATACACTAGCAAAAGCACAAATAGTCTCGACATTTGATTTCCAGGGTGGACATTGGCAGGTTGAGGTCGCAAAGGAGTATAAAGAAAAGCCTGCGTTTAGTGCATGGATTATGACAATTAAATGTCATGTTCTTTGGCTTATGTAACAGGTTTGTGATTTTAGAACGGTTAATGGAATGGCCACCGAAGGGATTTATTTGAATGGCATGATATAGTAATGAAAAAATTGACTTTAATGGGCATCCGAGGAATTTAGAAGTAATACTCATAAGGATTCAATCAGCCGACTGAAACTAAGTCCAAAGAAGTGTACATTATTAGAACTTTTATTGTGAACACTGATGCAGGTAATATTGGATTAGGAGTTGTCTTATCGCAGAAGATTGATGAGCAAAAGAGCGACTGATTTCATACTATACCAAAGTACAGTAGAAACCGGAGCAGAATTATTGCGTCACTCGAAAATAATTATTGGGCCTAGTTGAAGGCATTAACCATTTCCATAAATATCTCTTTGTATTTTTTCCATTTATAAACGAATCATTTTGCTTTAAAATGGTTACTGCAGTTTAAAAACCCAGAGGGACAAATAGCGCGCTTGATCGAGCGACTGCAAAACTACGACTTTAAGATTGAACATCGAAAAGGAACTGCACATGGGAATGCCAATACCATATCAAGTCGACCGAGAAGATTGCAAGCATTACCAACATCATCGCGATTGGCGCTCTACCGAGGAAGTGCATTATTAAATCTTGTTCAAATCAAACAAGCTTAGGTGGAATGTTGTAGTGTTACAATTGAAATTTCACTACGCATATGCATGGAAATGAACGTTACCTACTTGAATTGTAATTCAAAATGTTTAGCACGGCCTTGAATCATCTAAATGCCAATAACTCTACTGAAAATTAAATGACTCAATTATTTTTTTTTATAATTTTAAAGGCACAGAGTGCTTCTTACTTTTCTGGAAGTAAGAATATCATGCATTGCGTTTTCCATAAAGAAAACGTTGGTGGAATCAAAAAAATTGTGCGATAAATAACAAAAAAATCCATTTAACTTATTTTTTCTCGAAAAAATCACGAAATATTTTTTTTTGTCTAAATGATTTTTATCTAATCACGCATAGTTTTCTAGATATTAACATTTCAATTTATTACTTCTTCAAGTAACAAATTTTGAGTATGAATCTCTAAGTTTTCAACTTCACAAACAATTTTCAAATAATTTACATTTTGTAACAAGCATAGTTGGAGTCGTCTTTTAATAGCAGCAACCATGTTGAAATTTTTTAAATTTTCTTTTAGTTTGTTGCCGGCATTATTGATTCGAGTAACCAACTGCTCCCTAGTCTGAATGTTTATTTTGCAGACTTCTCGTTTCAAATATCCCCATACATAAAAGTCTAATGGTGATATATCTGTTGATCTAGCCGGCCAAGGTTTAGGTCCACCGCGACCATTCTGTCGTCCTGTATAATTTGTATCAAACCAATTTAGAACTTGTTTTCCATGGTGTGCAGGAGCTCCATCTTGTTGATACAAGAAAGTATTTCCCATCATGAGTGGTATTGAATCTAGCACAGTAGAAGTTGTTCATTCAAAAATTGAAGATAATTTTCTGAGTTCAAATATCTTTTTATCTTAAATATATTTTTTAATTTTTTATTTTTTTTAAAGTTTTTAAATTTTTAAATTTTATTTTTTTTTATTTTTTTATTTTATATATATATATATATATATATATATATATATATATATATATATATATATATATATATATATATATATATATATATATATAAATATATAAATATATAAAAATATAAAAATATAAAAATATAAAAATATAAAAATATAAAAATATAAAAATAAAAAAATATAAAAATATAAAAATATAAAAATATAAAAATATAAAAATATAAAAATATAAAAATATAGAAATATAAAAATATAAAAATATAAAAATATAAAAATATAAAAATATAAAAATATAAAAATATAAAAATATAAAAATATAAAAATATTAAAATATAAAAATATAAAAATATAAAAAATATAAAAATATAAAAATATAAAAATATAAAAATATAAAAATATAAAAATATAAAAATATAAAAATATAAAAATATAAAAATATAAAAATATAAAAATATAAAAATATAAAAATATAAAAATATAAAAATATAAAAATATAAAAATATAAAAATATAAAAATATAAAAATATAAAAATATAAAAATATAAAAATATAAAAATATAAAAATATAAAAATATAAAAATATAAAAATATACAAATATAAAAATATAAAAATATAAAAATATAAAAATATAAAAATATAAAAATATAAAAATATAAAAATATAAAAATATAAAAATATAAAAATATAAAAATATAAAAATATAAAAATATAAAAATATAAAAATATAAAAATATAAAAATATAAAAATATAAAAATATAAAAATATAAAAATATAAAAATATAAAAATATAAAAATAAACAAACATTATATAAATATAAAAATATAAAGAACTCTGAGAAGCAGCCGTTCGGTAATTAAAATATCACTTTAAAATGGTTAATGAAAACCATACTTTTACATAATTATGAAGAACTATCAACAGTTGCTTTGCAGATTTATTTGGCATGTCGTAACTTACGGAATCTTAAAAGAAATTTATTTTATCCTAAAAAGTTAAATCAGTAGACATAGATTGCAACTAAGAAATAAATGGACTTTAAACCAACCAGATTTAAGATAAAGACGATAGTGTTTAATAAAGTATATTAACTCCCTACCAATGACTACCGTAGAGCTAAATGTTGTCAACAAACTTCTTCCTCCATCTACTAAATTAAATTATAGTTGTTGAATATATTTAGTCTCCTAATTACTTATGAACTTAAACCAAATTAAACGCAACAAAATCTCTTGGTGTTAATTACATTATAAAGTAAAAAAATTGAAAACCTCACAAATGACTTAAACATACATTAAACATTAACATACATGTTGCTTTTATTAATTTACCAAACGACGTTATCCCAAAATGCAACAGCAAAATTGTTAAAATTTAAAATTTTATACATATATTTAAGACTGGTTAGAGTTGTACGTATATAGTCGAGTGCATGCATTCATATACATAAAACGACAAAACATAATATAATGTTTTTATCAACATAAAAGCTTAACAACAATTATACAAATTATTTTTTGTGTCTAAAACTTAATGTTTTTGTGGTCTTGTTGATGTTTCTTTTAAAATAATTTTTACAACATCAACAAAAATGTTTAATTCTATATTGTTAGGTACGTTTAAGCTTTGTACATAAAGCTTTCGAATAGTTTCACCAACAATCATTAAGTTAAATTCATTTTATTGTGGATTAGGGGGTTTACATTTTTAATGGAGAATTGTTGTGTATAAATAAGGACATTCACCTTTAGCACAGTTTTTCGAGTTGCTTTTTTACATTTTAATTCGCCACACCTTGCCAAAGTAATGAAATATAAAAAGGCACGCTAATAGATTCCAATTGGTGGTGTGTCGATGCTTATATAAAATAGATGACAGATCTTTCGTCGTTAGATTTAGAGAAGCTAGCCAGTTAAACAGTAATGGGTGGGATGTTCATTTTCCTGTTACTCTAGGATCTACATATGTCATGGAAACCGAACATTTTAAAATGACAGCTTGCACCTAAAAAAATTGTTTAAAGTATATTTTTCAACATCAAACTAACATTAGGATCTGGTGGTGCGGTCATTCAATAACTTGTTAGGGCAAATCGTGATAGAAAATATTACGATTAATATTGAATCCGGAGAAAATATCATCAGTCAATTGTTTAGTCGTGCAGCATTTTGTATACCAATGTCAAATTTCCATTTCAGGACAATAAATTCGACCATTTTGAAAGATTGACGCAGAACGCCTGAATTCAACAATCGTACACTTCGATTTCTGATATGAAAAGTTCCGCGATTTACAGACAAATTAAGAGCCATCTGGGCCCCAGTTGAACTTGAATGTTAGTTCTTCTTAGAAGTGGTGATATTTTATATACTTTTCCATCGCGACAAGACATCCCACTCTCCAGATAACATAAACTTCATTATCTAAAGTCTATTCGGACTTTAGTCCCACACGACGTCTAGTCATTTCTGCAGTAGTTTCCAAATATGCTTGTAGCACATAAAAATTCAAATTGCGA
Organism: Tipula confusa; assembly: GCA_963556175.1. Classification (NCBI taxonomy): domain Eukaryota; kingdom Metazoa; phylum Arthropoda; class Insecta; order Diptera; family Tipulidae; genus Tipula; species Tipula confusa. The sequence goes on from OY744476.1 coordinate 45,845,832, forward strand.
GACCAAAACATCGTCAGTGGGAAACCTCTTAACAAATTTTTGCAATAGTGATTGGTCGATACTCCAAAACATTTGCAGTAACATCATAATTACATCAAATTCACGAAAGAGTATTTTGGTTCCAACTACATGAAAAAGTTCCATCAGATGACTATACGTCTTTCTGATGAAATTGGATATCTGCTGCATCACAATCTGCTGAACACCTACAACAACTCAACATTACCAATAATGAAACAGACACAGTTGCTGAAAAATGGTTATACATAGAGAAAACTTGCACCGAGATATCCATTTGTTTACTGTGATGCCAAGACGCGAGGTAAGAGATAACAGGAAGAAAATTGAGAAACTCTTAAACACCTTAAGATAATGCAAGAATTGGAAAAAAATCTCCCTTCTTAACAGCATAATGATAGTTTTGGTTATGAGGATCATTGAGCTTATCTTATTTGTAACCAAAAATCACCTGCGAAATGAGTGGACTGGTTTAAGAATTGGAAAGAACAGCACGGATCAAATCGATATAATTCGGATCATAACTGAAAAATCTAGCAATTGGAACTCACCGGTTCGTACCTTCTCTTTGTAGACTTTAAGCGAGCGTTTGACTCGATTAATAGGAGCACAATTTGGAAGGCAATTAGCGAAATTAGCACTCCAAAGAAAATATATTAGAACTAATCAATGAAATGATCCGAGATGCTGAAAAAAGAGTTCAATATAAAGGCAACTAGAGTGAAAAATACCACAACACACGAGAAATTAGGTAGGGATGTGTACCATTTCCACTTTTTTTCTCTAAAGTGTTAGAGTAGATTAGACAGAAGTAGCAAACAGAATTAGAACAATGAGTTGGTATCAAAATCACCTTCATAAAGGCCAATGCCGTAAGACTGAACAAAAACAGTGAACAATTGAATAGGTCGGGAAATTCATTTACCTTGATTAGCAAAACAGTGGCAAAAACAGGCGGCACTGAAGAGGATAGAAGTCAAAGGATTAACAAAGTCATAAAAATACCATTAACAAAATCTGGAACACATCTGCACTGTCAAGGAATACACATTTTTAAGAATGTTCAATTCGTGTGTAAAATCAGAACTACTGTATGGTCGTGAAACATGGAAAAACACGCGGTAAATCTCACGAATGTTTCAGGTTTTTCTAAATAAATGCCTCAGGCGATTAATATGATGCTTCTGGCATCAAAATCACGAACAAGGAGCTCCTTCTATGAACAAGGCAAATCGACATAGAAAAAAATAAGAAAACGAAAATAGAGATGAATATAGGATACCAATTCAAGAGCCAATCAATTGACATTGCCATGATGCCATTTAAATGGAATGAAAGATGAAGGACTATCGATGACCTCTTAAATTGAAAATAACAGAAAAAACATCCACCTCTCAAGTCCCAACCGAATACACTTTTTAATCCAAATTAACAAGGGTTTTCAATCCACGGTTAAACCCTAGCGTTGTCGTAGCTTGGATTTTATTTCAGGAACTGTGGGCGCTCGGAATTTTATTGGGATAATGTCACTCATTCTTAGTTCAATCTCACAACGAAAGTCAATTTAGTAAAACACCATGAAACAATTGAAGAATATAAACATCAATTGACGGTTGCAAGGCTCATCAGGCACTAAAAAAAATTCCAGATTTGCGGGTTTAATGATGCTTAAATTCAGTATATTTTGTCCATTGGAAGATGGAAAACGAAAGTAGCACCTAAAAAGGCGGTCTATTTCGGTTCTTACTCTACGCAGCCACGTGTTGCTTGCTAGGCTGATGCCTAATTATCACATTACTCAAATATAACCGTCCATTAGTTCGCTTAGGCTGATACCCAAATTGTTTATGAATGGTTTAGGTGGTGTCAACGACTTGTTTGGTGACGTGGTGTCAACCACTTGTTATTGCGCAAACATGCTTTGTACGATAGAGTATTCCTGGAATAGATGGCTTTGATAATAATCTAAAAAAGTTAAACCAAGCAACGACAGCTTTGTTAGCCTAATATACCGCCAAGTCAAATAAATGAAGGTCATATCAGTTAATTAGCACCGTCGTGTGATAATGAAATATACCATCTTATTTTGCGATGTTAAGCGACTCAGTGATCTAGAACGACATGTCAATTTCAGTAGAGTGATGCAATTGATCGATCACTGACGAAGACTTCCAAAATTATCATGATTCTATACCAAAAATGAAAGCACTGCAAGATAAACTGATGTGCTTTGCAAGCGGAAACGGACAGAACATTCAAGCATTTGCCACTCCAGCATAGTGGGTTCAAAAATTTACTTTCGGCAAATGAAATATCAGAACATAAAAGTTCCATTACTTGAGTCTAAAAAATTAAAGCAAGCATTTGTGGCCATAATCGACTAACTATCTTTGCTTTCCACTCATTCTCTTCGAGTAATAAGTAACAATCCTCTTAGTCCTGATGCTAACTTAACAAACAATTGTGATGATTTGGATCCAGAATTTATTGTAATTCCTGATGTAATTGTGGAAAAGGGACAGATTCTTCGGATGATATTGCAAAAACTGCCAAAAAGTCATTTTGACACCAAAAACCATTGATGATGCAGCACTCAAATTTATGCTGCTGGGACTTATTGCAAGAAACAAAACTGTCTATATGAACATTTATTCTTTATTATTAAATGGTATGGAATGAAAGTAACAGGGGAAAAGAAAATTGCATTCCTAGAATTGATTTGGAACCGTACCATTGATTTCGTCTTTCAGAATGAACCGTGGCCAATTTTTATTGATGTTAGCTTTTGTAATAACAATCAACAAAAGAGTTTTGATCATGTCGGTGTATATTCTGCTGGGTCACATGATTGCTCCATTTGTATGTCGCTTTGCTCCACGAGAAATATATAATGCCAATTTAAAAGTTACAGTTACTTAAATAGATTATCAAAGAGTTTTACCAGAACTCGAGAATTTTTATTGACATATAAGTATTAAAACTAAAGCAAAAAGGGTAACTTTAGCCAATTTAGCCGGACGCTCACTATAGTATTTTCAATAATTTGAATAGAAAACCAAGCAAATAGTTTTTTAATTTTTTAATTGAAAATCTTGATTTGACTATAAATTTGAGCGAAAAGGTTATACTTACAACGTTCTAAAATGTAACCGTTGTATGAATATCAAAAATTTCTATCTTTTGACTAAATTGTGGTAGACTTTTTACATAATTTCATATATAAATATGAAACGCCACATGCGAACCAAGAATACATGAACCGTGTACACACATACATACATTTAAACAAGCAACAATATATTAAAGTTAAATTCTCAACCATTTTAAATATAAAATATGACTTTCAATAAATTTAAAATGAATTTTTCGATGTAATGAATAAAACAAAGAAAAAATATGAATAAATTTTCCACCCGCCGCCGCCGCAGCATCCACAAACAAAACACACAAAAACAATTCTAAAAAATAAGTAAAAAAAAAATTCCGGATAAATTATAGACGAATAATTTTTCTTTCTTAATTAAGGCACTAGCAACACACACACAGACACACTAAAAGAAAAACTAATTTATTTATTATTTGTAGAGACATAAAAATTATTTGTGCCAGATGGGATGTGTTTTTAGTTTTTGTTTCTAATTTTCATACAGTTGTTAATTAATTTTTTTTACCATAAAAAAGAAAACTAGATTCAATTGTTTAAAAAATGCCTTGTTTATATACTTGTTTCATTTGTTTGTGACGGCAAATGGTTTAAGTGAACTTAATCAATAAAATATCAAAAAATGTTAAAACTTTAAAAGGTTCCTTGCTTAAATGGAGCTAGAAACGGTTTATAGTATAATAGTCGTATATCCCTTTATTAATTTTACAAACTTATGAACCAATGCGATCACTATGTGAACTCATCAATTCGAAAATATTGCGTTTTATGCCTTAGTTGGAGCGTCAAGATATATTATGGCTATCTTAGCAAATTGTTTTCCTTCAGAAGCAATAAAGTTTTGTAGGCTAATATCTCATCTATTACTGTGAAATAATGTAGTTCTTGCAAATTTGTTGTATTCTTCAGCTGTTATGTTTGTGTTTCGCCAACTGGCTTTATATGTTGCCAAAAAAAACAAGAGATGCATGATATACAAATGTCAATGTTTACCTGAAATCTCATTCGAAAAGAGTTACCAAATTTTCAAAAAAATTGCCGCACTGCCAGTAAAGGCAAGAGGATGAACTTTTTTTTAAGCAATTATAGTAGAATGTTATAGAAAGGTATTACGATTCTCGCTCCTACGCGCAATATTATAAAAAAAGGTTTTTAAGTTATCGAGCCACAGGGACAAGGGATCAACATAATTATTTTAAAGAAAATTATAGTTATAGTTAATTTTAACTATTATAGTTATAGTTAAATTATAGTTTACAAGTTATTGATACAAATATAGGGTTATATTCTATCAATGGTGGTGATTTAACTGCAATCACTTTATGGGATCAAAATTCACAAACACAAAATTAAATCGGGTTTTTTTCAGGCAATAAACCAATATTTCGGCACATCTTCATGGAGAATCTGCAGATCATATTGATTTCTACATTACAAAAGGTATAAATAAGACCGTTTTTTTTATATATTGTTACAGAAAGTAAAATTTTGACAAATACTTTGAGATGGTAGAAGTCAATGTTATCTTCCAGTTGAGCTCCCAAACACATTGCACTTGTGCCATCGCTGCAAGATTCATTTTAATTCTAAAAAGGAAACCTTTAAAGGAATACTGAAACGACCTAGATTTTTAAAATGTTTTTTGGAAGTAATTTATCAATTTGCAGACCAGTTGTATGGCCAAGTAGGCCCGTGATGCAAAATGATGTATAATAAAGAAACTCTTAGTTTTTTATATAAATGGTCGGCCAGTTAAAAATTTGTTTTTATTGATTTGTTTGGATGATTTCGGCGTCCATCTCGTGAATAATTGACGCAATGTTATGTTTTAAAGCTAGCACCTCCTCTGGATTATCCGATAATATCTATTTTTAACAAAATTCCATAGAAAAAATGCAAATGCATCAAATCGTAACTACGTGCGGGCATGAAAATTGACATCTCCAAAAAATAGCTGATTATTCGGCGCCGTCTTGTTAAAACCAAAGATCGTCCACATTCATAGCATTGGTTTGAGGGCACAACAAAAATTATAAGTATTTCTCTATAACGATAGCAATTAGCAATAATGGCCTTTTCAGAATCATTTTCGAAGAAAAATGGGCCAATTTCGCCCCTCCTCCTTACTCTTGGTAGATGCATTAACTTCTCTACAATTACTTGTGGCTGTTTCATACTCCAAGTTTGGTGGTTTTATTTGTTTATATAGCCGTTGAGATGGAAATGCTGAAAATATGATTTTTGGACTAAGATTTGGAGTATTATCAATCTGAGGGTTATGTCAATTTCATTTTGAAAAAAATCTAACCGTTTTTTTAACAATATAATCTTCTATTTGCCATATGACTTTGTCAGATGTTGCATTTACAACACGGCATTATAACCAAAATAACTTCGATGGACCTATTAATAGCACCATGAGGCCTTTTTTATGTTTTAATCTATCCATTCTTTTTTGGAGCCGATGTTCTTCCACAGTTAAATTTCCACATCCTTTATTCTGCCGACTAGAACCCAAGCGAAGACGAGCAATTGCATGTTCTCAAATAACTTCTGAAATTGTATTACTCTAGTCATCTTGAATTTCAAATACACAAACTAATGTTTTTTTTAAAAATTACACACTTTTCCATTACAAAATGCATCAATTTCTTTAAGATTAATCCATATTTAATCGTTTAGCAAGACATAACACAAAAAGTTCAATGTCGTCTGGACACATTTATCAAATTGGTCGAATATTGATGTAAGCATCGTAAAATTTGCATAATATGTATGAATATTTTAAAAGGAATAAAGACATCAAAGCAATTTATATATAATATCCCTATTAAGCTATTCGAAAAACTATAAAATTTTAATTATTAATGTCTGAACAAATTGCATCCATACTCTTCTGTGTAACATGAAAAGAAAATCTTGAATAATTGATTATAAAATAAATTTTCACCCATCCCAAAATATTATTCAATATTGTAATATTGTAATGTACATAAGAAAATAATGACCACCACAATCTACTAATCTAATATTCTGATCTTCTATGTAGGTCTAGATATAATATTATCTTATACAGAATTAAATTTTATTTTAACTTTCAGTTTTATAAATTGGTGTAAATCTATTAATTAATTTAAATATATATATATATATATATATATATATATATATATATATATATAAATATATATATATATATATATATATATATATGTATATATATATATATATATATATATATATATATATATATATATATATATATATATATGTATATATATATATATATATATATATATATATATATATATATATATATATATATTTATATATATATATATATATATATATATATATATATATATATATATATATATATTTAAATATATATATATATATATATATATATATATATATATATATATATATATAAATATATATATATATATATATATATATATATATATATATATATATATATATATATATATATATATATATATATATATATATATATATGTATATTATTTTTTTTATTTTTATTTATCTATTTCACTTAACAACCCAAAGTCGTCAAATTTGTCTTAGACGCTCAAAGGTTACTACGATCAGCGTGAAAAACTATACACACCGAACTTGCTTAGCAGAAAAAACAGCTTCACGTTAATTACAAAAAAAAAATCAAAGTAAGCAGGTCATTAAAAATCAGCGAAACAAAACTGTTTTTATTCTGTGCCGATAATTTTTCCTTCAGTTTAAAATTTAACTTATCAAGTATTTTTATCATCTGCATCAAGTTATAGCATAATCGAATTTATTCTTAACGGTTTAATGCTATCTGTAGTAATCATTCAACTAATTTTTAAATTAATCAACTCCGTTCTTGATCCGTTTTATTATTTGAAAGGAAAACACCGAAAATGTAAGTGACAGCCTATATTGACAATTCTTATTTAGTTTTTGTAATTTTAACTGTAAGCCGGTAATACAATCCATTCAAATAAAATATCATAAATGCATTGAATTTACACAGCAATAGAAAAATATTCGTCAACTTTTTTGCAAAATATTATAGTTCCCTCACAAAAAGTTTCCCAAATTCACATAGACATCATCAGATGGCAAAATAAAAAATCACATAGGCCATGTAATGGTCAACAGAAAATTCTTCACGTAACTAAAAGATTTCATAACTTTGAGGGGTGCATGCGTTTACAATTTCAAATACACCATGTCGCAGTGAAACACTTTTAAGCCAAGTGTCCACTATAGAGTGTTAATGGTAAAACTGGAGACATATTTTGGCTACTAATACTCGGCTACTACTATATTTTATTTTCAGTATCGCCAAAAATAAGCTGCTCTTGCCGTTCTTTTTTCACTTGAAGAAGTAAAAAGAAAGTGTTGGGAGCAAAAGGATGGATGGCAAAAGGAAGCATATTTTGCACTGGATTTTATCGTGGACTAATGAATGAAATTAAGAAAAATGATGCACATTCATATGAAATTTTTCTAGAAAGATTGGCACTTACATTGAGATTTATTTTTCGCATTTCTGTTTGCACGGTTGGACGAATAATTCCGGAAGAGTGTGAGACACAGTTTATCAAGTATTACAAATATTTAAAGGTAAAGTTTTTTTTTATTTTATAATAGTTATCTACATATTGACTATATTGTTAGTTGTGTTTGAACTATTACCGCATAACTTAAAATATTGAAATTGGTACTGTTGTTCCATTTGTGACTGGCGCAACTATTTTGTGAGAATGCTTTTGACTTATCAACAGCAGGAAAATTTAATGAAATTATTATAAAAGTGATCAGGCAAGAATAAGTTTATGTAAAACATATACATACTTTTATGTAAAACTGCAGGAAAATAACTCTCTTCAGTCAACTCTCAAGTTTTGAATGAAGCAAGTAATTCCTTTAGCATCCAATATGAACTAACAAGAAAAATGATGTGAAAAATGAATGGTAACTAACAAGAAAAATGATGTGCCTAGCGATGTGGATTATAAGTGGTAATTTTTTAGCAAGCCTTATATGCATCACTTTAACGAAGATTCGTCAGACTTGAGTTTTTGTCTTATACATACTATAAAACATACTTGAAACTCATTTTGAACTTGAAATTCATTTTGAAAGGGCCATTACATGTACATTTTTATCAAATGCGCTAAAAGCTGGCATCTTTCATGGTCGGTCTATTCTGTTTTACTGAGTAGGGCGTCACTTCTATGTACTTTTGATTGCTCCATCACTATTTACATATTAGACATAAAGTTCGGTTGGCGGTTTCTGATCTTATCATTACAGATGCGGTACCTCAACTGATTAGTTAATTAATTAACCCTCTGTCTTGGTAAACTAGATGTATTTTCAGGCTAATCAATCAAGGCAATATTCATTTAGTCCTCCACTAATACCAATCAATTAAGCTACCAAAGAGCTCCTCACAAATAAAACCAAAATAAAAAAGCTTCACACCTCTAATAAGGGAAGAAATAAAATAACATGTTGCCACCTGTGGTCGAGAAGCACTCGCATTACTAAAGTACTTTTAAATGAGCCTAATATTTTTTACCATACTAACCCTTGGCTAGTATAAGGCAAAACATAAGTTGAATTAATGGCTTGACCACCTGCATTCGTAAAAAGTTGGTACAAAAATATCAGAAACAGAAAATGGATACCACTAGCAGTTAACTAAACCAACCCTCACGTTGGAAAACCATGCACGTTTGATGTTACTTTTCTGCCATGAAGGCTTTAGTTTGAAACTTGTTTCTTTTTATGAAACTCAATGATCTTCAAAGAACCCAATGGCTCCTAATATCTTAAGACTCTATGTAGCTCTACAGTAGTGATGACCTCGGACATTTTGGTGTTCAACTTTTACTTGGTCACCAGTGAAAAAGGTTGGTTTCGAATCTGCTAAGTATTTGTATACATTTTTCTGCAAATTTTTGCGATCCACTCAATGTTTCTAATGTCTTATCCAAAAAATATCAATATTTGCAAATCTTTATCCACTTTAGCATCTCATTTAATATCATCATCCTAAAAGCTCTGTCAAGCACGTAAAATACGCCCGCAATATAAGAGACAAAAAAAACTCAAAACCAACAAAATCCAGTAAAGGTAGCAATGAGCTGATGAACAAAAAGAAGACACCAAGTAAAAATTGCTATAAACAGCTATAAATTAAACTTGTTTCTGTTGCAACTCAACAAAGCCGCGATCAACAGATAAAAAAAATGGGAAAAAAGACTTGCTACAATTGTTTATTCGATTTAAATAAGGTTTGTACAAGAAACCTCAGCAGGATGACAAATCAGGCTTAAATCCACACCAAGCAGGTAGTAAATTATTCAAATTATGCATACATAATATAAGTATATATACATATTTTGTGTCCATCTTTTTCAATGCTTCTAAATGGCCAATTGTGCAAATCTGAGAAATGTAAAATGTACCATATGTCAGAGACACAAAAGAAAATAACCTCTGTAATTTATGCAACAAGCCAACTTGCGGCATCTACTATATGTACGTGTTTCCAAACCGTATTTCGTACAAATGTTCAAGAAACCTGATTATTATGGAAACTTTTAAACCGTATATTCGCACCGCAGGCCCATCTACTAGTGTTCCATTACCATGCAGTTGACCATTGGGAAACGAGGACACACTATTATGGCTCACTTATACATTTATCAGATACAAATTGAAATAATAAACTGAAAGTCTGAGTTCTGGCTAAACCCTGTATGCTGAATTAATGTGAATTATATTTACAAGTTTAAATTTTGACATATGTTAGTTTATAATCAACTGCGCATTCACAACATCCTCTACGGGCCTATGGGAATTGTAATACTTCCAATACATAAAATATTGCAAGTTAAAATTGCATGTGGTGACAAAATATGGTTTGGAAACATGGATTTCAAAAGGAAACAATACATACCATTGACTTACGCCTAATCAATATGCAAATTTGCACAATTCGAGTTCACACCAATACATTTAACATAACGTCAATATTCCAAAAAAATTATCAATAATGCCATCTAAACCACGTTTTGTAGTTTAGATGGCATTATAGAAAATGCCATCTAAACTACAAAACGTGGTTACGCTTTCTTTGATGTAAAATCTAGTTATTTCAAGCACAATCTTTCTCATAAAATAATTCAAAAAGTATCGTGGAGCGATCTCCAATGGTGAAAAACTACAAATTGCTTTGGTCACGTTACAATCTCACAGAGACACGCCACAAGCATTACTGACGCTTGATCCATAATCAAGTCGTTTTCAAATATAACAGCAAACTATCGTCAAACTTTAATAAACATGCAAGAAGGAAGAAGCGCCAGAATACCGGTGCACTAAAACATCCTGATTCAGGGGATAACTAACCAGAGAGCTAAAACAGAATATCTAAAAAAGCAAGCCCACGCTGAAGTTCCATTCAATAGCCAGGAGTAGGAACGCCCGCAATACCTAAATGGAATACCTTAATAATTAAAAAAAAAAAACAGGAAATTTCATCGATAAAAGAAACTCGATTTTATGAGGAGCAAAACATCAACAACCATGTACCAAACGAAAACATCAGAAATTGGTTCACGAACGTCTAGAAGATTTACTGCAACTGAACTGAATTTCTTTAAGTGACGCAGTCCCCCTTTCATAACTACTAAAAATGAATGAGAATGTAATACCGATCAGAGCAAACGCACCGTCAGGAATTCAGAGTTTTTTTTTTCACTCTACTGTAGATGAGGTAGAAGTAGCAAAAGATAAGTAAAAGAATTACAAATCCATTGATCACCAAGGAATTGCCGAAGAGTTGCGGGAAAATGGCCGAGAAACTGCGGAAACGGAAGAAGAATTTGCAAATGTTTTTAAATAAACCATGGCAGTGAATAAACTAAAATAAACCGTGGCAGTGAATCCACCAATACTAATTTCAGTGCTGAACTTAGAAATTTAATTCGTACTTCTAATAATGAAAATCAATTCATTTCCAAAACCTAAATTAAACCAAGAGAGATTCAATCCATTATCAGAAAACTCAAAAGTACTAAGTCTCGAGGGCCTAATAAAATAACTAATCACGTAGTAAAAAATCTACCACGTAAAGCTTTAATCTATTTATCATATTTTTATACTGTTTTTATAAGATGTAGTTATTTTCTAAAATAAAAACCAACCACTACAAAACGGGTTGAACTTTTTAAATTTTCTTTTAAATTTAAAAAAAAAATACTGAAATTCACTATGTTTAGCAAAGAATTGGACAATAAAAGTAGAAAAGTTTTTTAAACCTACACACAGGTCAATTAAGTTCGTTTCATAAAACACATCCACATTTATCCATCGAGTTTAATTTAATATCGTAAACTTTGATAATATAAAAGTGTTAATTATACCTTAAACAGACACACCAGTGTGTACCTATGTACAATTTCATATTACCTTTTAAAACATTACCAAGCCAAAGTAGCAAATTTAACTGTAGTTAATGTGGTCAAAAAAAAATTTAAAATAAAAAACTTCCATACAAAAATAATTTTTTTAGAAATAAAAACAAAAGAACTCAACTTCGCTACCAAACCGGATGTGACGTTTTTGAAACAAAACTTGCAGTATCGTTGAAACTTTTATTAAAAATTAAACATAATTCAAAACATCCACCTACCTTTTAGTCAGACTTGCAAGCTCATGTTCATTGAATGGTTCTACCTATTAAAAAAAAAAATAAAAATTCACATCAATAAATTTGTACACATGAAGCATGATTTAATCTTAGAATAGTCTTGCAATTGCAAAGCAATCACAAAATATTTTAAATATATTTTACATTTGCTTGATATTTGAACACATGCACAAGAAAATTAGTTCACTATAAGTTAATTGAAAATCACTACCTCTTTTATACACTTCACAATGACCACTTAAAAAATGCAATCGCCCATGTTTTTTTTTTACTACAGAAATTTAACACAATCCGGCACTTGAAATCATTTTACCAAATACCCGACACGAACCAACATTTTTTTTGATTTATTTCGTTTTTTGTTGTGAATTTCAATTTGTAGTTGTAAAAGATGTAGTTGCATCGAAAGTTCCCGAAATACACAAACAAACATCAGATAATAGTATTGGTTCTACTTTAAAAACGCGCATGCATATTAACTTTTAAGCCATTTTAAAAAGCTTACCAAGCTAAAGCAGAAAATTTTAGTGTGGTTAATGTAACAACCAAAACATAATTCAAAATAACTACTTACCATATAGTCAGACAAGCAGACTCAAGTTCGTTGTATGATTCTACCTAATAAAATAAAATTTACACACCACAAATTTTTTACACAAGAGAAGCACGATTAAGTTTTACAATAATCCAATAATTGAGCAGCAATCATATTAGATTTTCATTATATTTTTAATGTAGTACACACACATTTTCACTAAATACACAATAAATTAATGAAAAACCACTTTTTGATAAATTTTGACAAATTTAATTAATTTTACAATGACCATTTTAAAAAAATGCACTCGTCCATGTTTTTTTTTTACTAGACAAATTTAACACAACCCGGCACATTAAATAATTTCAATCAACTACACGACACGAACGAAAATATTGTTCGTTTCGTTTTTTGTCGTGATCTTAACTATAAAATACGCATTGTTATTGCACAAATTGTAACGAATATACCCAAAATCGTCACGCATACATCAACGTTTTTAATTTTTATTTTAGAATAAAACCAGTTTGGGTTTTATGTAAAGCTTCCAATGATTAAAAATATAAATCGATGTTTACGGGCCATTGCTGGCCCATATATCATTTACAATTTTATTCATTATTTCTCATGCATTCAAATATGTTCAAAATGTCTCAAAATAACCGTAAACTCTCTCGATTGATTTAAAGTAGTATTACATTTACACAACACAACGATATATATAGAGCATACTTACCTAGAGAAGTCATATAGCATCTAGTCGGCATGACATAAGAAGATACTTTTAAAATTAACAAACAGTCGAAGTTTCAGAAGAATAGAATTTTTAGGTAAGTTAGATTTTTGAAGATAATATTATAAAAAATTGGTCTCGGCAGAAGGTCCTCAATAAAAAACCCATACAAGCAAAAAATAAACTTTTCGAATTTTTTAGTTGCTTTTGCGATCAGTCCTTCTCTTGGAAAAGTAAGCAAGTTTTGCTGATATTAAGATATTAAAAGTGATACATTTCTTTGTCTATTTTCTCCCATATTCTAGCGCATTCTTTAAATCCTTTTGGAAAATGGTGGACATTAGCCTGTTTCAATAGTTATAGTGTCATTTTTGCAGCAACAATCACAAATATCTTTATTATAGAATAAACAATGACAGAATATGTTAGCTATTTTTTTCTTACTGTAAAGCCTAAATATTTTTTTGATAAGCTCGGCATCTTGTTTTTGAAAAATTATTTAGATTTTTTTGTAATTGTAATGACGTATTTTGTCAGTTTAACAGTTATTTTGTTTAATTTTCGTGCTTAATAATTTTTTTGGAACTGTAATTTATATACAGTTCAGATTTTTTTGTGTATTATTTGTTGGGGTACTGACGATAATGTCGTAACAGAAATTTTTTAATTAGCACGCACTTATTTAGACAATTAAGAACTTTTGATGCAGCCTGATGCTGAATCAAAAATAATTAATTATAAATTTACTTACAATATTTGTGATTGTGTGCAACAAAATAATTACATATATTAATTATTGTTGTTGTTGTCGTTGATGATGATGACGGTGATGAACTCTTGTGTGCGAGATGTTGCTCGGCTGGACGTCAATAATGGAATGTGACGAGTATTCATATTTTCATCTTTCCGCTGACGTGGCGGTCTATTTTATTTTGGTGGTGTATACCATGAGTTTGGTTGCAAACTTATTATTGTAAGCGCGTCTGTTGGTACTCGTGGTGTTTTGTAAACATTCTTAATAGCTACAACTTTTTCCGTAGTTATAAACAAAAAACTTTGAAGTTAGTGTACTGAGAATTGTTTACAAATATTGAGAAGGAGGAGCATATTACTGAAGGTAATTTATAGCCCATATAGCTTTAAAATAATAAATGTTTAATCTCAAATCCAACATACCGACCACATTAAATTGCTGGATTTAAAATTATCTGGTTTGTCCTTAATGAACCTCTTTAAATGCAATATATTCTTACAGTTATTAGAGTCACAACTCTTACGGGTTTATCTGATCCAGGATAAACATGAATGACTATTCTAAGGAACCATTAGTTAACAGGCACTTTGTTTTCTTTGATTAATACGATGTCATCTAATTGGAAAAAAATTTGTTTACCTCTCCAATTGGAATGCTGCTTCAATCAAGACAGGTTTTCTAGGTTCCCACATTTCAAAAATTGTTGACTCATCTGTTTTATAATTTGCAACATGGATAGAACTAGCATCTTCAGGTGGGTGAAGAAGTGACAGCAATGATGTCCATCTCATTGAGCCTACATAGCACGAGTATTAAGAATTACTTTGATATCTGCTAATAGTATGTACATACCGTTCAGTATCAGGTTAAATTTACCAATCACTTTTCTAAGGTGAAATTTAATCGATTTTATGGATGCTTTTCAGATGCCTCTAAAATAAGGTGAGATGGGCGAAATAATGTTCTTTGTTATGCGTTTTATGGAATAATTTGGACACGTTATTTTAAACGCAGCTCACGGGAGATTTCTCGACGAGCAGTACATTTTTTGTAGGGCCCCTATAAAAGGGTCATTTGGCAAGTTGCTGACGAATAAAACATTTATAATCTAAGCACACAAACAAACATATCTAAGTTTTGTGAGACTTTTAGGTCTTGTTCCTTTGCTTCTTGTATGTAAATAGGTTCAGCTTAACCAATACCCGTTTTCCAATTGATTAATTCCCTTACTATTTTGGCTTTGATCTTACTGGTAGGTATTTAGAACCTTATAGCCTTAAGAGCAATTACAGAAGGATGGTCCAGCATGCATGGTTTCTTCGTGTATATGACGCAGAATTAAAATTGTAATTTTAAAAGTGTAATAGGGTGTTGGGTGGAGTATGGAGCAGAAATGTTATGCAGTCTACAACCAATCCGCATTATGCTATTGAAACCTAAAAAAGCATTTAGTAGTTTTAAGATTCTACCCTTCTTTAATTCTCTGTTTGATTGTAGTGTGACTTTGTCCTTGTAGCGGTACTTTCTGTTCGCTGTAAGAAAGTTTGTGTAGAATGTGGATAATCTCTTATCATTGCAGGTAAACGGTGCGAATTTAAGATTTCTTTAATTTGGTGGCGTTTTCTATAAATCGGAACACATAACACAGTACAGTACTTGGAAATAATTCATTCTTACTATTAATATTTATATATTAGAATAGTAAAGGTAAACGCTTCTTTGTTTCTCTGTTCGAGATTAGTGTGAGTCGGCCAATATTCGACAGTATTAGTTTATCACAATCAGGGAGATTTTTTAAAAGGCACGTGATTTCAGAGTTTGCGAGGTAAAAAAAATAAGATATTTGTCGTGCGGATACCAACAAAAGTACTCCAGCGTCTAGAGTGATTGTCCCACCAATCAACGTATGTCAATCAACGTATGTATATCAACGTATTAGTATGTATGGTATTTATATTAGATTGGATTACACGATGGACTACATTGAGTCGGACAAAAGAAGAACAGTCCATAACTCCAGCCGAAGAAGCGGTTGTTGTTTAATTGGTGCAACCTTGATATTAGATATATATTAGAACATATATACAAACGTTTCTCCATTGGGTTGAGTAGCTTTAAAATGTACAACTGAGGCATAAGTACACTCACTCGAGTTGCAGAAGCCATGAAAATCCATTACACAATCTTTTCTAGCTTTTATAAAATCGTGAGATCGAAACAGAAGTATAATATGCGACAAGTCGATTTGAATCTTGAATTTGAAGTAGGAAGCGGATTTTCTCAATATATCAGCCCAAAGCATCCGCATATTTATCTTTTTGTTTATGATCACAGGATTTATCAACACCAAATGGTCAAAAATTTGACTAGCTTCCGATAAATACAGTTCTCTTTGTGCTATGAATGAAGTCTTTTAGATTCGTGGTGAATATAAAATTATCACTTTGGGTATTCCAACTTTTACCTAAAATTTCAGTGGCGATAAAAGCTTGTGGATCTTGCAGTAGTTTTAGATGAACTTCTGGATATTCCACAAAATTAAACTTCCTTTTCCTGAGCTGGAACCTGGAGTCTCCAACCATTAAAACAACATATCCTTGAAATTGCAATAGTTCCTTTTTAATGTCTGTTTAAAGGTTATTATTATATTATAATATAATATGTATGCTTTACATATCCATTTTTACATATGCATTTTGTATTGCTCCATATCGACTGTACTGGCATGGTTTATGGTTTAGTCCATGTATTGTGCACTCTAATAGGAGTCGTAGTTGTGTTCATCGTCATCACCGATCGCAACCAAGTGATAAAAACTCATTTTAACATCCGTCTCCATTCGGTTTGGATCTTGATCAAAAAACCGTAGCTTTAACCATTGTGTTAATAATTATTAAATGCGCGGGTACTCGATTGAAAACTTCAATTATTTTGTATGTATTAAGTATATCCCGTTTTAACGGTGGTAAACCTTTCATGTTGTAGGTAACATTTAAGCTGTGGGAAAACGTATCTATGTATTATCAAATTAGAAAATATCACTGCTCTTGCCGTTCACATAATCGTTACACCACGTCGTATCGACTAGTGCGAGGTATTGAGCTCTTGAAAAAAACACATTTTCGATAACTGAAAAGTTCCCATCGTTAAAGTTGTGTTCTAAACTTGTGAAATATTTTGGGCACATGCCTCTGTCCATTTCGGTTTTTATTAACAAAACACACTGACTGTAATTTCACTACTCTTGGATATCCCTACTCTTCCTATATTCTACCGGATCTCCACCATTATGTCTAATTGTTGGTGCTTCGGTGCAGTCTTGTTTTTATGTTTTTATTTTAATAACTTATATTGGATCAGATTGAAGCTTCAGTGAGAGAATTTAAATCTTGTTTTATTACTTGTATTTGTTTGAGTAAGCTTTTAACCGCATTAAAACTTTTCCATCTCTAGATGTTAGAAGCTTAAGATTGTATTTTGATCAAAAGTAGCTATAGTTCCCTCAAAATATTGTAGCTTTTGGAACCGAACTGAGTTCACTTTTTAATAATGCATACTTCCTATCATTGCTGTCTCGATTTGAATCAGATTTGAATTCTACTATGTCACTATTGTTAATCAAGTTTGTGCTTATATTTCGAGCTACCCCAGTTAATTTTTAAGCTTTTTCTATCAGTTTTGCCTCGATGCTTAATTTTTACTTTGATTGTGTTGAAACAGCTATAATTTCTTTTGTATGCTTTTAAGCAAGGCCTACCCTTAACACTTAGCATAACGTAAATATTCTTAAAATGGGAAAAGCAAAACAGTCGGTTTCATCAGTAGTTCAGGTCCTTCGTGTCATAAGAATAATGCGGTTTTACTAATCTGCAGAAAATAAAAACAAACTGGCTTTGTTAAGAGACGTTAGTTGAAAACTATTAGGTGCTGCGAGTTGGCTTGGTTCATCTCATTTCAACCTGAATTCAGACACAAATTATCGAAACGTTTAAATGATCTGGTTGAAATGCAACGAAACAAAAACTTTATTTTATTTCAAGGTGTTTTACTCTCATAGTCAAAAGCTATATTTGTAAAGAAACCTAAGTAAATGCTGTGTGACTTTGTTGAATCCGATAAATTATTCACAATATTAATGAACTTCTGCAAGATCCTAAAGAACAAATTGAAGCTCGAATGCCTAAAGGTGGGATGTAGCCACTACATAAGAATTTATTATGAGTAGATCAATAGACACCTAAGCCATGGTTAAGACATCAAAAAATCAAAAAATTGAGTCCCAAGGTATTAACACCAAAAATTGGCTCAGTAAGCAATACCCGAAATTGTAATTTCACATGCAACAAAAATCTCAGATTTTCTATGTAGTATAATCCAAAAAGCACGGACACACATCAAACTGACATTATACAAATCTAAGATAAGTTTAATCTAAATTTTTTATGCTTCTTTCGAATTTTTAGGAAAATCTTATTTTCATTTCCACATCCTTAATTTAGTACTGTGGCGCTTATAAATATTCAATATATTCGATAGGGAGATAACTAACAGTTGTGTGTTTTTCACATTCATTGGAGAGCAGATTTAATTTTTACATTGACTTATTTATTAGTAGAAAGCTTTGGTTTCAAAAAATTTACCATAAAGTAAGAGCTTTTTTGTACCATGTACATATGTAGTATGTTTAAAATGGGAAAGTTTCAAAGTTTATTAGTTTTTTTTTATAGGATTACAAATTACTAATCTAAAATCAAATCATGAAGTCGTCTAAAATATCGATTCCATTTTTGAATGAACAATGAAGAGGGAATGATAAATTAATGCAAAGGTTTTATAATTTTTTTTTTATTCTGATGTCGAAAACTGAACTACTCCAAAAAATTAAGCACATTGCCGATGGTTTAATTATCTTTAACAATTTATGGTTATTGGTACTTCTGATGGCCTAAAACATATGTTGTAGCCAAATATACATAGAACATAGTAACCATTATCCGCCGTAATAAGTTTGATTGCTGGAACGAAAAAGGTACTTTGTTTAAAAATCCAATAGACAACAAAAAAATAACGGTTTGTGCAAAACAATTACTGGTCTGACAGACACTCTAGACCATACTTGGGCTTTTGAATGAGGTCGTTATTAGAAATGTTTGTTGTACTGCAGATTGTTATACTGTTGATTATACTTCTACAATTCTTTCATCATTTCAAATATCCACTTGGAAACATGGGCGCAAGTATGACATTTCGATTGACTGCCAAATTTGTAGGCAATAATCATCATTTGGATACTACCAATTTAAAGCTTACTAAACAAGTTTAAAGCTTACTAAACAAATTTGCCAGGATGGAAAACTTCGAGTAAACATAAGTGTACTCAACACTTGAAAGGAACATGGATTTACCTTCTTTAATGGCTTAGCAAGATTATTATTGCAAAGTAACCAAAGTTTTTTGAAGGGTTCAACTCAATTAGAACTGCGGGCATATACTAAGCAATTTTACAACAAGCCAAGACTTATTCAATCCGAAAGGGCGACTGCAAGAGCCGGTTGAAATAATTGAAGTAGTTTTTCAAATAAAAAAAATGAAGAAGACCCAATGATTGTCATTACGATTAGTGGAAATAAGACCCATTATTGAACACGATTTCTGACAAAAAGATAGGATATTTGTCCGAAACTAGGTTGGCGTCTATGCTACCAAAAATCAGACTGCATAGAATCATCATTTATGATGTGGACACCTAAAAAATGATGGACATAAAATAACCAATTTTCAAGCAAGGCAAAGGTGGCATTCGAGTTTAAAATCGTGGAACAAGGTTCCACAAGGTGGTTTTTCCAACAAGGTGGTTTTTCTGTCGATTCAGTGATTTCACAAGGGTGTCAATTTTCTTAAAATATCAAGCATTTGGAGACGTAACCACATTTTATGAAGTTAAATAATAGATTGTTGAACATTAGTTCGAGTAAAGTTATGGCCATATAGCAAGTCCAAAAAGTTGTTAAAGAGTTTAAAGCTAAAAGAGCCTGTTTGTATCAATAAAGAGGGTTACCTAATTAAATATTGCATGTTAAAAAAACATTAATCGAATTAGACAACTAACTAACTAGCCATCTTAAGTTTCCCAGCTAAGAAAGTATTACGAGGTAAAAAAATGCCCAAACACACTTATCGTTGTCTTGGGAAAATGAATACCCCCAAAAAAGCTTACATGTCTAAAAAAACTGAAAGGCACCTACGTTAATAACATCATGTCCAAATTGAAACAAAGAGCGTGGTCTAGAACGTCAGTTATTTATTCATTTTGGTTTTCTCGCAGGTATGTGATGCTACAGTAATAATTTGCTTCAACTACGTAATTAATGGCCACTGGTACACAAGTTAAAATTCTCTTTATCTTGAACACTCTGTTGCTTAACAGCTTAGTAATTGATCTTCATATTTTTTACTTGGCTGGTTAGTTCCGCTACATGAACCAGTCCATCATTGCCACGAAAAACTTCTACAATCTTGCCCATTCTCCATCGAGTTACTAATGGATTTTCTTTCTTTATTAAAACTACGTCGTTTGTTGGCATATTTTCTTTGGTAACATTGCATTTGACATGAGCTTAAAATATATGAGTCATGTTTTGGATGGTGTTCCAGTAGGTAAGTCTATTCTACAGCACTTCCGTTATGCGTGGTTGTCATATGGTGGTGATAAGATTACCAATCAGAAAATGCGATGGTATTGATGGATCACATTTCTCGTCTGATCCCGTACATAGTAGTCGGGAGTTAAGCAGTTCCAAAATGTGGACTAGGAACGTATTCAATTCTTCTTGTTTTCATGTTTTGTTGCTAAAGCGAGGAGATTCATGGTTAGATTTGACCGATTTAACGCCTGTTTCCCAAATTCCTCCCAAATGGGGTATAAAATCAGAATCATATTAGTTCAATATTATTCTTAATAAATAAATTGAAATTCATTTGTTTATGACTTGCACATCGTAAGCAAGCTCCATTATCCGAAAAGATTTCTGTACTGACTCTCCTACTAGCACAAAATCAGTGACACGCAACCATAAAGGAGTAGATTGTCAAATTTCTTACGAGTTCTAAACATAGTGCATTGGTGCTTAAGCAGATTATCAGCCATACAAAACTCGTTATCCTTATACCTACATTTCATATACGATTTAATAGGGCCAGCAAAATCCAGCCCAATTTTCAGAAAGGGATGTATTAGTTCTTTTTTTTCCTACAGCAAGTTCACCGTTATTTGTTTTTTAGTCATCGGTTGCAAGAACGATCCAAAATTTTATAAGTATAAGGCTTTACGCTAACGACGTATCACCACAATGTAGATTACTGATGTGAGATTTGATAACTTATTTTAATGTAACTGTGGCTTTTAAAAGCGATTAAATAGGGTGAAGGGTGTTATTACATAAGTTCCATTAGCTTTGCCAATACAAGGCAAACTCGTAGAGTTGCTCGTAGAGTTGCTCTTTTGTCCAAAAATAAATTTAATGATATAATGCTTCTCTTTCGGGACATACCGGTTTTCTTCTGAATGGCTTCCAAACTAAGTTTTACGTTGGGATTATATTTCATTAGGAGTTTTTGGATTATACTCTTAATGTCAATAATTGTATCATAGCTGGAGTGTTTATGAATTAAATGATCGATTAAGATTTTTGGTGTATTGGGACAACTGGCCACCATAATTTATACTTTACCTCATAGTTCTAATTAGCATGTAATTCCTTGTTTCTGAACATATGATGACTCTTTAGGTACACATTTCAAAAACCCAAATCCAAACTTTTTAATTCATATGAATTTAATCCTCTCGTTGCACAATCTGTGAGATTGAGTTTGGATTTGTCCCGTTACCGCGTTTCTAGAAACTCACTGGTGCGATTTGCTATATATAGGTTTTTCACTTGCTTGGTGGTTCTAAAAGCTGATCAAGTATACACAAGTAGAATCAGTCCAACAGAATAATTAACTATTTGTAATTTTAAGTAAGGAAACTGGATGTTTTTTATCAATCTAGCTAACAGAAAAGCTCCATTTACCTTCTGACGAAGAAGTATAATATGGGAACATTCGTGGTGGTTGCTATCAAGGTGGTGATAACTTGATCTTTATAAAATATTCGAAGTTAAACTGACCCTGCAAATGCAATTTCACTAGCATCACAATAACCATTGGTGTATCTTGATGGAAGTCATTGATTTTAGGCTTTGTCTGGTAAATCGTCATCCCATCCTACATCTAAGAACTATTATTTCTAAAAATATGTTTTAGTTTTGACAACGAAAGATGGATCCAATAATCCGACTAGTTTCGGACAGAATTGTGCTTTTCATGGTTGATATTGCAGTTTCGACGGTAGCATGGAAGGTAAAAGTATCGATTGTAAAAAAAGGATGAATATGTTTCAGCGATGTTTTACTTTTGTATCACTTCAGAAGAATTAGAAGTCTAATTGCGGAGGTTAAATCATTGATGTATACATATCATTCGATATTACTTGTGATGCAGTAGGTTAAAGACTGGAATACTTTTCCGCTATGATTTTAATGGCCCCGCTTGACAATACCTAACGATTTGTTTAATGACCGTCTAGATAGTTTTGCGGTGGTGGTCTGAAACATATTTTCTCCTTAATAAGTATACCGATTTTTTATGAGAAAAGTCGATGGATATCTGCTGACAGTATTGTGGGTTGGTAATTCTATAATCAATCTTTTGAATTGGTTCAGCCTTATTGATGATTAAAACTATAAACTCAAACATTTTTGCAGTAAGTGTTGAGGTAAAGTAAGGAGAGATAACTATATTAATGATCCCTCCTGTGATTACCAACTTTTGATTACCGATGCCTTGGATCAGTAGAATTTGACATAGCTGGTATTGGCCATTTCTATTATGTACTTTTACCGGCACAGTCGGTAACATGGCAGGATAATAGTCGTGTATGCGCGATAAGTACTGTAGTTGAGTGTCAGATAATTTCGTGTCGGTTGTTATTTCATTATAATAAAACCAAAGGAGTGGAAGGTATGTTAGGTAAGACAGACTCGAACTGATTACTGATACCTAAGCAATCGATAATTAGTATTTTTTAAGTAGTGTAGGGAAAGAAAAGGTAAGTCAGTTATGCCAGAACTGGTCCGGTTTCCCGGTGTCCAATGTTTAACTTCTATTAGCATAAGTCAATCACTAATTAATAAAACTGCTCTGCAATCTGTCGTCTCTGCTCATCAACTCTAGTGTGGTGCCATTCAACTGTAATCTATGAAGGTTCCCAAAGAATTAATGAACTAGTTTCACTAAGCCATAAAATGTAACAGATGGCATTAGATTTTGCCTGTAAATTACAAAATTATTACTTTACCTCCATGCTACTAAAACTTATTAAAAGACCAAACTTTAAAATTAATACAAATTAAATTTTAAAATATTTGGTTAAACATTACAAATCAATTGAATTAACTGTTGTGTGACAAATACGTCCGAACGTTCCTTTTCGTTTTCGATGATAACCTTTTGCTGTTTCCAAAGCACCATCATCTCGTTTCACAAGGCACTCAATTAAAGCTTGACAGTTCGAAAACTCAATATTTCCATTTTCCGTAGCATATTTATAACATAACGGCATATTTTCCGTAGCATAATCATCTTTTAAGAATCCAATTTGCATAAAAATATTTATTTAATTTTCTTTAATAAATTTGTAATATTTAAGCCAAAAACAAAAGCAAACTGACAATAAGAAATGAAATATTAATTTAAAATCAACTTAAATCATAAGAAATATACAAAAGAATTTCACCGAGACGTACCGTACCGTACGTCTACATAATTGGATTAGATATAGAAAATAATTTCAATGATTTAAAAAAAAAAAAAAAAAAATTCAACAATTGGAATCTAAAATTCCTTTTTGTCTTCCATATACTGTCCTTTTTCAATCGCCCTACTTACAATTTACTTATATTCTTTATTTTTGCTAAATGAATGGTAACGAATGAAAATTCCTTTTGATGTTGGAAAACATATTTATATTTATCTCCTGGAATGAAAGCAAATCCTTTAAAAAAAAAAATTAAAACAACAACGATATAATCATGATGATGTGGATATTTTTATAGCTGTGCTCTTAAAATCATTCAGCATACCATGATCGTCCTTATATGAATGAAATTTGAAATATTCAATACGAGTTTATATCTTAAGATCCTTACTCTTAGATACGATTAAATGTATAGGAAATGACTTAAATTGGTTTAGAGACGACGAGATACATAATGTATAAAAAATCTGTATCGATCTGATTCAAATAAATACAAATGGTAAATGGACGAAAAGCATTGAGCCAAAACGAAGAAATTTCTTTAAGATGAAATTGTTTGGTTTTCGTTTCCTTTTCAGCTTCATGCTTTCAATTAAGTGCTAAAGATTTTTTTTTGTGAAAATACGAAAGGATTGAATTTTCTAAAATTAATACAAAAACGGACTTAAATTCAAATTAAGGAATAATTATTTTTTTAGCGCTTTTATTATATTTTTTTTTACGTTAACGATCTAGGTGATTAATCCTTTATTGAAATGCCATTGTTATTACCTTAGCATATACGTATAACAAAAATGAAAAGGAAATGTAATTATCGTCGGTACCATTGGCAAAATATGGTATAAAAAAAAATATTAATTTGTTTAGTCCTAAACCTTAAATTAAAACAGTGGTTAACGTTTAGTAAAATTGAGACCTAAAATTTTGATCCTGGGGTCATCAAGACTTTAGTTACAAAAGAGATGACATCATTAACTAAGGTCATAAGCCATTTCTTTTACTCTTCCGCCGTGTAAATATTTATTATATTATTGACACACAAATTTTCACTATTTTCCCGAATATACTTATCTTTGAATTATTTAAAGAAGGTAAGTGAAATGCAATTGCCGTTTAATTGTCGCCGCACTATCAAGACGTTAGGCTTCCACAATTCAAGTCTTTTCCGTCTACAAATTCTAGTTCAGTTATCTTTAGTTTAGTTAATATTCACGTTTTTCTATAGGTTATGTTATGTTGTTCGTTAGCAAGAGGGTCTTCCTTATCAAACCATTTATTTTTGAGTTTAATATTTGCCAAACCTTTAGTTAACTTGGCAGCACAGACTATAAAAGCTTTAAAAACTTCCAGTAGACCACTGTGCAGGACGGAGATTGGTTTACATGCACTGGTAACCATATTTTTTGTTTTCCCATCTTCGTTTTAGACCTTCCCATATAAACGTAAAGTTCATTTCCCTGAAATACCTGATAACACCGCATCTATTACCAAATTCAGGGGTATCCCAATACATCTACAACCATGCAATAAACTTCTAAGTAGAAGAATAACCAATAATGAACGATGGTCAGTAAAATAGGTTGAAAAGAGAGCCTTTTAACCCTAAACATAAAGAAAAGCAGACACAGATAAAATACGTACTGGTAAGTTTTATGTAGTAATTGATAAAAGGGGTCATACAAGTATCTAGTGTTTTTCCAAATTTGCTTGTGTCATTTGCAAAAGACGTCATCATATGCTGCTACATCCTCATTCTAATCCAACTGACACTTCAGTAGACTCGAATGAAGCATCAAGCCATCATCTTACATTGAATGAATCATCACACGGAAAACTGCCAGAAGTAGCTAAAAATGCCAAACGACGCCCATCTTCCATTAATATAACAGGCCTAGCAGCATCATCAGTGTTACAAACAGATAAACCTAACTTATCAGGGTTCCCGATATTACAAGCATCGAAATTTGGCTGGTTAGTGGCAGGAAAATTCAATAATAAAACATCATCCATGACTCTACACGCCATCACCGATACCGATGGTCGTTTCATCATTCGGCCGCCATTTAAAGAATAGCAAGCCGAATTGGGAATTGATTTTAAGCAGCGCACCAAAGGTTACGAGCGATGAAGAGAAAGTTTTCCACTGATCCCGAGTTTTAAAGCGAATATATAGCATTCATGGCAGAATATAGCACGCTAGGCCATATGACTAAAGTACCATGGAGTGATGTTCCAGTGCTAAATAATGACAAAAATTATTTGCCGCATCACTCTCTAATTAAACGAGATAGTCGCACCACTAAATTAAGAGTGGTGTTTGATGGATCCAGCAAAACCAGTACACGAGTGTCATTAAATAACATCCTGCAAGTCAGCCCGAACATCCAAAGTGATCTCACCACAATCATTTAACGGTTTTGTAATGGCCGGAAATTCAAGATGATCAGGTACAAAAATTGGATATTGTGACATATAGGATGTCACAATATGCTGCTAAAGTGTACGATCCGTTAGTAATATTGTTTAAAATTATATTACAGAAAATTTGGCTACTCAAGATCGACTGGAACACCAGTGTGCCATCACATCACTAATGCATGGAAAATTATTTATAACTCATTATCAGTGTTAGAGTCAATATAAATTCCTCGATGCCTGATATTCAGCGAAACTCTGAGGTAGCATTTGGCCCTGTAATATATGTCCGAGCTGTGTATTCCAGTGCAGTTCTTGTATGCAATGCTATCAAGTTTTGCATCAAATCACTCAAATCACTAGCATACGACAATATCGGGATGTCGGATGTGCCCCGCCAGTGGAAAAGCTTTATTGGAATCCGAACAGCAACAATCTTCGAAACCATCCCACAAAGCAGGTGGCAACATGTTCTTGATACATAACACATTATTTTTGACTGCTCTCAAACGTTTTATTTGGCGGCGTGGAACGCCTGAATAAATATGGTGTGATAACGGCAGCAATTTCACTAGAGTCAGGAAAGAACTACAACATCTCAAACAAGAAATTATTGCGCAATCGAACAATTCATAATTTTTATTTACAGAAAGAGATTCATTTTCATTTTAATCTTCCACGGGTTCTACATTTTTGGAGGACTATGGAAAGAGTCCGTCAGATCTTTCAAGTTTCATTTCACCTACCAGAAATCAAAAATAAGCGAGAAGGGTTCTAAAACAGTCAAGATTATAATCACTTTACCGAAATCTTTTTTAAAGTCTTTCTGATTAGACAAAAGCTCCAAAAGCCTCATATATTTGGATATCATTAGCAGTTACCATAATTTAATTCACACTGCGATCACTGTAGAAATGAAAGAGGACAAACAAACAATTAGTTACTTCCAAATCGAGTACTTTGGAACGTGGAATTTCAGCACGAAAAAACTGAATCTTCAACTACGTCTTCTAGAGCATCTATATCCGCCAATGTTCAAATGTTATAAACTTAAAGTATATTAAGAGTACTACAATTAATCCACTCACCATTGATGAGAAGGGATCGTTGCAAGATCCATTATCATTACTTTGTTGCAGTATGCTTCGGGCCATCGAGTAAAGCGATCGATAAAACTTAACTCGATTAGATGGAAGGTCCTACGATATCTAAATAAATATGTCAAATCGACCTGGTCGATTTTGCATTTTTACCATGATAAACATGATTTCACCTATCGGTTAACGTCTCGATTTATATGAGGCCAAAAATACCGTGAAGTAATTAATTTTCGTGTTGCACGGCTATCTCGATGCGAAATGTTGTGCAGAGTGTCAAAAATGGATTGACGCAATGAAAGGTGATTGTTTCTTGTTGATGTTTTGCAAAAAGTTTTTAATCCTAGAAATTTAGGAAGCTTTACTTTCCATGATGAGCTAGTAAGACATTCGGAACCAGAAAGTAATATTTGAAGTGTCAGGTCTTCTTTTTGGGATTAAATAATCGAGTTGTAGTCAAAATGAGTCTCGATCGCGGAAGCGTCATAATTTGATGTGCGTAACAGTGTATCCATTAGACAGTGTATCCATCCACTATATCCATTGTAAACTGTGAAATGAAATCTAAATGACGTGATTGCCTAGGATTTCACTCAGTTTTAGAGGTTTGTGGTAGGTGTAAATGGTAGAAAATATCTAAAATGTTTTACTGCAAGATAAATTGCGAGCAATTCCGTATCAAATGCGATAATTTTTCATAAAAAACCTAGCGGCTCTTAAAATTTTTTACTGAGTTACTACAAAACCGAGCTAATATTGCAGTCAAATTTGAATAGCTAATGTTTCAGTAAATTTTGATGTAAATTGGTGGTAGTAGTTAACCATTGAATTAAGAGGTGGGAAAATCAATATGACATTAATTCATTCTACAGACAAAAAGTACAATTATGAGTGACCTTGTGGCTCAAAAACTCAAGAATAGTTACTCCAAAAACCCATTTCGAGTTTTTTATATGAATAGCACTGAACTTAGACAGAGCTTTTGAATGAATAGCTCTAAATGTAGTTTAGGTTGTTTCTCGATTTCTGATGCCACAAGTATGTCAACAATATAGACGAAAATAAAGCCTAAATCTCTCATAATCTTGTAAATGAATCACTGAAACGTTTGAGCGGTATTTCTGACGCAAAATACCAATCGAATGGATTCGAATAAGCCAAATATTGTTGTTAATGCCGTTTTATGAACGTCTTTAGAGGCGATGGGAATTAAATCATAGACTCTATCTAGCTCGATCTTAGAGAAAATATTGGATCCACGTAAATGCATGGAGAAATTTTGAGTATGAAGAAATGGGTAACGATCTGGTATTTTGACCGTGTTAAGCTTGCGATAATCCACACAATGTCTTTTTCTGTCTCAATGTCTCAAAAAATCTTTCTTGTTTATCATGTGAAATTAACAAAAGACGAAAGATGATGATCAAACAGCTTTGTTGAGCACTGATCTAGTCTTAGTGATCTTGATACTGACAAGTGGCCTTTAGTGTGATGGACCATGGTATGTTGGACTTTGGTTAATTATAGTTTGACTCTACTGTTTAGGGAGGGAATTTCTTTAAAAGGGTGCCAGTGTCGATCGTGTAGCATAACTTTTCCATGCTTGTAGTGAAGTTCAATATAAATGCTCGCCCTTGGGTTGTTATATTTGAAGTTGCAAGTTACCCGACTAGAAAGTTGGCTTTAACTGTAGCCATTTCACTAAGAATTTGGATACTAACGAAATTGCAGATCCTGATGATACTAAATCGGATTTAGCAGTTAAAGAGGATACGTTGACTTCTAAATTTTCCTCTGATGTTGGCTTTGTCTGATTCGCTTCTGCGATTAATATGGATGAATTCGATGAACTAAGTTGATTAGCGATGATGGCGTCGTGAAATAGTCTGTAGTGCAGGCGTCTGTTTTTTTTGCAGGAACTTCGAGATTGACATTTATTCGCCCGGTGATGTGTCGTTAGGCAATTGAAAATCAGCAATTCGGGATAGTTTTTAAAAGTAAAACTTGCAAAAGCCAATGGTCACGCGATATTTTTTCTGGCCCTAACGCAATTAGTCCACAAATTATTTGATATTATACTGTTATAGTTGACAAGATAATACAGTACTCGTCAAAGGAACAGACTATGATCATAATGGTGTATACTAGATTTTAACGCTTCTACATTTCTTTTAAAATCACACTTGTTTGAAATAACGGAAACTCTGAGAAAATATTTCCTCAAATATACTTCCTAATTAAATTTTAACCGTCTCGTAAATCCCTGTCACAATTAACTTCACCTTTCCCAATTTACTTGGGAATATGCATTCGTAGATTATAACCATATTTAATTTTCATTTTGTCTATAATTTATAGAAGTAAAAATTTAAAGTTTTTTTTTTTTATAAATTAATATCCGATTTTATTTCAGTTTCAAAAATTAAGTTATAAATTTGTAATTAAAACAAAAAACTAAAAGTACGAAAGCTTTCTATATTATAATATATACATATATATTTAATATATTCAAATGAAATTGTAATAATATTCACCATCTATTTATGTACTTATGTTGAGTGGCAAGCAAAAATGTCGGTTGGTGGTGGGGTGTTTTAAGATTATTGAAATTTTATACACGATGAAAAATTGAAAAATTAAAAATTCTTTAATACATTTTATATATTTTATATATATTTAATACATATAATATCAGAGAGTTGTGCTATATACTTTTACAAATGCAATTTATAATTTTTGTTTGAGTTATGTTTAATTTTCAGTTTTGGTTGGTTTTTCAACGATAAACTCTAATAGTATTAATTAATTTTTTGTACCTAGAAACAAAATTTTTTTTATATTACACCCTAAAAAGCTTTTTAGTGTAAAGTTAAAGTTTTTCTCCTTTCAAATTTTAATTTAGTATATGCAACCTAAAAGAATTTGCTTATAAATTATTTAAAATTGTGAAATGATATATGTTTGATAATTTATATGGAAAAACTTATAGTTAAGAAAATTGTTGACAGTCATAAATCATTTTTTATGCTATATTTAGTAAGTTCTGTCACATATATTAGAATTCATAACAAATTTGAACAACCTGATTGATTTGATTAATTGGTTTAGAACGTACGGCCAAGCATTAAGCAGGATCTCCCGGAGTTGGCCGGACCCACCGTACTCCAGTTTTTACATAAACTTGGAAGAATAAGGCAGAATACTAGTTTAGTTATTGAGATCGACCCGGTTCCAGACACGTTGGCAACAAATAGTTAGTAAATTTTTTGTAGGGTAGGGAAAGGAAAGGTATGTCAGTATTGACCGAATTGGTCCGGTTCCCCGGTAGCTAATATTGAAACTACTGTCAGCATGAGACAATCACAATGATAATGAACTGCTCTGCTTTCTGTAATCTCTTATCAGCATCTCCAGTGTGCCACTATTCAACTGTAATCGGCAATGTTTCCCTGAAAAAAAAATATTAATGGAATAATTTCTGTAAGCCGATTTTCTTATACAATCAAAAAATCATCCTCAAAAAAAAAGAAAAAGGTGCAAATATGCGTTTTTATACGTAAATCTATTTTTCGTTAGGTTAGATTTCGGTTGTATTAATTTGCGTATTATAAATTTACTTGTGTAAATTTAAGCAATACAAGATATTCATCTAGTATAATTATTTGTGGTTTTGTTTCAAAGGATTTGAGATATTAAAGTCACGAGGAATTTAATGGGACTTATTATTACTTTAACCACATTTATATTGTATATTGTATATTTTTTAAAGTAACAGGTGTTACTGAAATTACCAAGAGGAAGTTAAATGAATAGGTGACTCTGGATCATTTTTCATATGTCCGTCTTCTTAAATTAAATGAATTTTAATCTTATTCCGCATCTATTGGTGGTAGTCTTAAGATGCGATAGTCTTATTTGAAACAAAATGTTTTTAAACTTAGTTATATGTGAGTGCTATTTCGGTGCTGCGTGTGTCTCAAAATGAGAAGAATGTCTTTAGTCATGACTATCTAAATGTAAACCACCAAATGTTTCTAGTTTACCTTCAAATTGGAACACCCGGGCCATTGAATATACATCGTCTAAATTCTAGAAGCGAGTGCGAACAATAATATACTTTAGCAATGAGTGAAACAAACAAGTAGAACAATTATCCCAATGATTATACCTGGGTACTCAGGGAAATTGATCTCATTGATTTTGGAGGACAAACCATTCCTATACTATAATATCAACCAATCACAAGAGAGGTTAGAAAATAATGAAACAAAAATCAAGTTATTGCAATAGGAAAATATATTTTGGGTCCACACCAAAAGAGTCAGAATTTGCCATGATTTCATACTTAAATCATTAATCCTCATTGGAAGACAACATCAAAGTAGTGCAACAAAAAGGAAAACACTTCTGAGAAATAAGGAACATTCGTAAAAAAAATGTTTAAGCAGAACTGCAATTGCTCTTTAACTGAGAAAAAGTACAGTGAATTAGGCAAACCCAGTAGTCAATTTGTCTAATTCACAAATATTAATCAGGAACTGAATCTGATAATTGCACTAATTATCACATTCAGGTGCAGAAGTATGAAAAAAGCCCTTAAAAAAGCGTTTCCTCGATAATTCAAGCAGGTCCGGGATAAACTGTAAATTATCAATACCTAAGTCACAAGATACACCTGCGGGTTCATTAATTAACTCCATGAAAGGGAGAGGTTCAAAACTAATATAATTGAAGATGCTTGCCTAAACAAATTCAAAGCGACCAAACTTGATGGGAGCAAAATGAATACTACAAGAAGCCAAAGTCATTTAAATAACATTAAACAGTCAGCAAAAAGTTACAGGAATATGTAACCCAAAAAGTATTTTTTTAAAAATGTATTCCACCTTCAACACCAAACTTTGGTTTCAAAATAATGAAACGGCATTTACACCAAACCTTTCGACAATACGAAATTACGTCGCTGCACCAAATTGAAACCTTGCTCAACTCCCGGCCTACTATTTCAATTATTGATCATCCAGACGAAATACTTTCACCAGACGATTTTTGCACCAGTTCATTGAAACTTCGCCCTGGCAAGGACGAAATCGTTCAAGTCAAATGCAGAATTCAATTAAGTCCACGATAAAACGCCCGATTAATAAGCTATAGTCAAGATTCCATTTAGGAAGTAAGTTCATAATAGAGTCCGGAATTTCATTGCCGCAGTGTGTTTGAACACGGCGTTCTGCAGTAGAAATGGATAATTTTTATAATTTATTTGGCATTTTTTTAAGAATGTA
Organism: Tipula confusa; assembly: GCA_963556175.1. NCBI lineage: Eukaryota > Metazoa > Arthropoda > Insecta > Diptera > Tipulidae > Tipula > Tipula confusa. The sequence goes on from OY744476.1 coordinate 45,878,422, forward strand.
TTGTAAGTAGAAAATGTGTCGAGATATGGTTTCAAAAATAGTATAGAAAAATATCATACGCATAATATAACACAAAAGAATGTTGAAAATAAAAAAAAAAATTCACAATACAAACAAATAATTTCACAATACAAATAAATAAAATATAATTTGGCTTTTATTAAAAAATTAAAACCGCAATTACGTATGCGGATGTAAAATGTAAAAAATATCCGCTTACTAACGAATCAAATCAACACATATAAACCTTGTGACTAGCTTCACCAATCAAATCACACGTTTGCGGAAATAATGTTGCGTAGCAAAATAAAAACAAAGTAAAAACGGAGAAAAAAATGTTTTAAATTTGTTTTTATACACGCATACGTGTGGTTTGATTGGTGAATCTAGTCACATGGTTTATATGTGTTGCTTTGATTGGTTAGTGTGCGGATATTATTTATATTTTACCTCCACATACGTACGTGCGCCTTCAAAGACGAAAAAATACTTCTTTACACGTTAAATAGTGTGTGTAATTTTGGCAAGTGCCATCAAACTATAACCGTAACACGATATATCAAGTACTTGAAATTTTATTAGAATAGAAACTGCATGTGCACAACCACCAAGCAAACTGCGAAATCTTTTTTTTCGGGTTGTCTAAAATAATACGAAGAACAAGCTCGGGATCGAATCTGATGGAGCCACAATGTTAATCGGAAACTGTAGTAACCGAATACAATAGTTAATATATTAGTTAATAATGGGAATTTTAGGAAATATTTTATTGATACTCTTGGAAAGATGTAGTTTTAGTTCAGGTAGCTTAGAACTGTGTTGTCTTGTAATGTTTGATCATCAAGATATTTGTAACCGCTCTTAGAATCTCTTCTATTGACACTGGTGGGACTACTTCTTTCTTCTTCTTTAGTTTTATGATTATCACATAATCAGACTCTTGTGGACAAATTAAGAGACAATATTTTCCAACAATTCTGGGCATTCAATTTTATATTTAGTAAATAAATTTCCATTTTTGTTTTGAGACATTCGTTAGTGGTTTTCCATCATGCAATACGAAAACAGTGCTTGGTGATTGCTATGGTTGTATCCGTCACTTACTTCCCAACTTAATACTTTAGTAAGGGGACACTCACTAACCCATGTGAGATCAAATATCGAGCAGGCACTACTCCTACAAAATGTGGAGGTACTACCAATATTCAGCATTAGCACTGAAAAACGAAAATGTTTCATAGATCTACCTTTATTATTAGTCACTCAGCTTTCTCATGCAACAGCTCAGCCATTAAAATCACCCAAAATCAACAAAGGGCTATGATTCCATGCGCCACTAATCAGATGGTACAGAAAGACTTGAACTTCTCTATGGTTGCATTGGAATGAAGCAAAGTAGCTATATATATGAAATTGTTTACTGTAGCAGGTGTTGCATTGCATGTACCACAAAGCATGCATTTTGGATCATTGCTGCAGCTCTTGGTAGTATGGCTGTTTCTTCACACTTCCTACACAGGTTAAACCAATCATTCAAACTCTTACAGTGTTGAGTTTGGTGACCACACCTAGGGATTTGAATAACTTTAAACGCTTATGTCCCCAGCTTTTATCGTTTTTATAGATATTTCTCCTACTAGGGATTCAAGAACCAAGAGTACTTAATCCTGTGTATTCACTATCTTAACGTCTCTTATTTCGACATCACCTTCTTGTGTCAATGCTTTAACATCAGCTTCCAGACAGATACTGTTCTCCAATTGGATTGGAAAACAACTGTCGGTGGATGGTTAGTTTGGCGAACTCTTTTACCTGGTCCTTATTTATATCAGAAATTGAGAGTGCTCTGATCATATGTGTTTTTTTAGATATTTTTGTAAGGTTTACCTATTTCTATTGAATGGGTCCACCCAACTTGTTTAAAACCAATTCTTAGCACTAAACTCAAAGTTTGCCGCAACGTTGGCCATACCGAAGTGGTCTACTTGCTCGGACAATATGTGCTCTTGGAAATATTGTGGCTGTGGCTTATAGTGTAGTTCAAAATTGATCGACTTCAACTCGACGCCGTTCGCGGCAAACTGGTCATTAGTCGCACCAGCCTTAAAAAAATACTGCACAAATAACTAAGATTATTCGCCTCTAATGTTTAAATCAGTCGTTCAAAGCAAATAACCGTCCATTTTGATATTAGTTCTCTGCGTTGGCCATGACGTCGATTTTGGTCGAACAATTATGCTTTCGGACGAAGCGCATTTCAAACAAAAGTTGGAATTGGCCTGCAATAAGCCGCTATTTGACACAATTAGACTATTTTCTATTGGGTTTGGTTAAGGATAAATGTTTTGCGGACAATCCAAGGATGATTCCAGGTTCATAACATAAAGAATATTGCGAATACTATTCACGAGATAGGTGCCGAATCGAAAAAGTTCTTGAAAACTGGACTCAAATGATGGCTATGTATACTCATTTCAAAGCATATTTAAAAATAAATTTTTAAATGTCCCTCAATTGTTTAATGTCCACCACACAATAGTGGCCTAATTAAAATTAAAGCATAACTTCATATCTGTGTATTTTTTGTTCAATGTTTAATTTTTTAAAATCATCAGCTGTCTCAAATATATTACGTGCCCTTGACCTAATTGATTTTGTTACACAGACCATTATTAATTACCGTTCAAATACAATTTGGCAAAAGTGGTTCAACAGGTGTGTTGTAGTTATATGAGTTGGTGTCAGGTTTGTCTACAATTCGTTGAAATGCTTCACAATTTAAGGTATGTATGAAATAAAAAGTATTTTCATCATTGTGCGTAGCCCTGCAATGCAAAATTATTTTGTTTTTCAATAAACAAAAGAATTAACTACCATCAACTTTTTGAAATATGCGTATGTGTTTAGCGTTATTGTTTATAGTCCATAGATACGGTAATCAACGACCAATTGCCGAGAAATATTAACTTTGTATATTTTGTATATTGACCAACAACACGATTGGCAATATATAGATGATCAGTCGATGGTTTAATTTTCATGTGCAGTGATGGTGTATGTAGTGTAGTGATAGTGAATAATAATTTATAGTGGCAAAATGGACGTTTTGAACATTTAAAGTGATTAAAAATTAACATTTCTATAAAATTAAATTATGATGGCGTTCATTTAATTTACATAATAACTATTGTGAGAGGTATATTATAGAGTCAAGGACAACAACTTAGACTTTGGTTCAAATTGTGTTATTTCACGAGAACTGGGTGAAATTTAAAAGTAAAATTGTTATTATTACAAATGATTTATTTTTTAAAGGGATGCACACCTCTTATTATTATAAAATTAATCGCAGGTGTGCACCCCTATAATATTGTGTTATAATAGTATGTGGAGTAAAAAATATGAATTTTGATTTGATTTTAAATGGCTGTAACTTCATCAATAACATTGGTTAAGGGTGAATTTTGCCGATCTCTGTGTAGGTACCACAAGTTTAAAGGCCATACTTACATAAAAAAATTGTAAAATACTACCAAGCATTCTAAGAAGTTTAATGTAAAGTCTTCTTTTTTGTGTTATATCTGGGTGGACAGTAGATTACTGATAAACTTTAGAACTCGTTCAAAGCTTTTTTTTAATTATTCATTATGTTTAATATTATCCTTAATGAATATTGCTGTCCGGCCTTTAGCTTTTTCTGCTAGATGTAGGCCTAGCTTGCACTAGTATCCACGTATTTTGACAAACCTAGGTGTAGTAGAGTGACTTTATAAGATTAGGCAAATATCAAGATTGATATTTCAATAGTGATCTTTGGTAACGGTAAACCTTTTACCAATTTTAATAAAAGATGTACCCAACCTCTATAGTGAGCTAAGTTATTTATTTACAAAATGTCAATCAACACCAAAAATTGTTCACACTAAACTTGAATTTAATACGAGCACACCATCTAAATCGTCAACGTATATTTGTTCAACTGACGATTATAATTTGCAAAATATTGTATAACCGCCTGCTCGATGTCATCGTAGATGAATTGGGTAATAACAGCAAACAGCACTCATAATTGACAGTTATGTGAACCATATTGGACTTCATAGATGCCTTTTGTGTATTTGCATCCCAAAAGACTGGATTTATAAAAGGTGAAGTGAAACTGCAAATCGTATCTTAAGTGGAACCTGAAAGCATCACATGTTACCATTGAAAAAATGAAATGCTACTCATTTTCCGGTTGACAAATTCCGGGTGTTATTAATGATGTTTTTATGACATTATAATCAATCTGAAAAATGTAAAATCACAGATATTTGGTTGGATCTAGAAGGAAAAATAGCTATATTTACAGAACAAGAACAACCATTTTCCACAATATGTTTCCACACAATATATTTTGAATTATGCAACTGAATATCGGATCAATCGTTTTTGGGAAATTGAAGAAATTAGCTGGCAGCTTGGAGAAACAAATCAGTTCAAACGAAAAATTAAGCAAGAAAACATGGGATTTGTGAAGAAGTACATTGTACTGGGTCACATGAAGGAACTTGTGGCAGAAATCCAATGAGTTTAACGTGACAAAGGCACAAAAAAAACAAAGACAGTACTTCCAGCTAAAAATCATTTTCTATGGGTCCTGAAAAAGTACAACTGGGTCATTGACTGATATCTTGGTAGTCGGACCTACGATACAGGATGCGCTTATAATGTTACTTATAGATCAAGATGTTGAACGTATTTTTTTACGCAAACCACCGCAGATGAGAATCTTTCACAATATCGTATCAAGACCATTACTTAAGGCGTCTAATCGTTGTTAGGATTCTACCGAAGTTAAACAAATATATGAAGAAACAAAATTCATAGAGTTTGATGACATGTCGTTGATAAAAACCTTAAGTTTATTTTAGAACCCGAAGGATGATTGTTTTAACTTTCGAGTAGACCTACCCGATATAACCAAACTATCTAACAGGGCTTTGTAATCAGAATCCTGCAGAATATTCTATCTGCTTAGTTGGTACTCTTCATCATGTATCATATTAAAAAAATTCCACTGGTCAGTGGATCTAGCGTCCGGAGGACTGGTTCCATAGTTACTCATCATAAACAAACTGTGATGTAGCGGATCTAAATGATTAAATCGAGATGAACAACATTAGCCCAAAAATAATTCTTTAACCACCATTTTTGGAATTTGCGTGCTAACGAGCAATTACTTAAACTATAGGAGCTTTTTATGGCACTATATTAGCCATTAACATAATGGCTAAAAAGTGGAGATCATGCATCCTAAGTCAAAGCGTTGCTTTACAGTACGGATAACTTAAATAATCCTGGTGTTATTTTTAATCTATACGACCCCAGGTGAAAAAGGTTGTTTTAAATTTCAAAGCATTTGAAACGAAGTTATTCCTTATGATTAGAAAGTGGCCGTTATGAAATTTCATAAAATGCATACTAAACAGGATTTCCTCCGAATAGATCAGTCGCTGGTAAAGAGTTTTTGCCTGAAAAATATCTTGTGACATCCATTTGTTGTTTTTACATTTCCATAGGAAGCATAAGCCTTAATCCATCCGGATAGATTACGGTCAATGTCCGAGAATACCTGAAAAATATATGCATTTGTGTAAAATAACAGTATTGAAGTCGCCAACCAAATATTTAGGAATTTTTGAAGTTACCTCTAGTAAACGGCAAAGAGACGCTCTGACACCAACACTCTTAAATCTAATGATAAAATTACCTGGTAAAAGTAAAACGCCTCAGGAGTGAATAATAACGATGTAAAAATATTACTCAATCCACATGTCTGATCCATATGAGTTTCCTCTATCTCGGATCCCTTGTCACTTATGATAATTGTGTGAGAAGGGATTTAAAAATCACGTTTGGCCGCTGGCAATCACTTTATATGCCTTATACGTCTTCTGTTTAAGTCAAAATACCTTGCAACTGCCGACTATCTAAACTTGTAAAAGATGTTGTTTATACCCGTTTCGATATGTTGGTTCGACAGTTGAACTCTGACGGCTAATAATGAAAGATGGCTGATGAAATTAAAAAAACCGTTACCGAGTTTTCTTCATCCATATGGGATCAGGAATTTAATGAATATTTTTGCATTGGTTTATGTTGTAAAATAATATTGAATAAACATTGACTCTGTTCCGTCGGTGACGAAGGCTTCTCGAAGTAGAGCCAAAATTGTTATTATCATTAGTACATACTGCTTCAGGATATTTTTTAGTCGTAAAGCTTAGGGCCTAGTCTTGGAATTGCTTTATGCTAAAAAAGGATCAAATATTAAGAAATAAAAATTTGGCCCACTTCAAGTAAACAATTTTAAAATCCAGACGCCGACCACCATGCCATGACCAATTGTATGTAAAATCGTTCATTAGGCTAACAACTGCAACAAGCATCAATAATTGTAAAAAAATTGGTCTAACAGGGTTGTAAAAATACAGGATCACTTATGGTCAGTAACACTGTGTTTCAACACAAATGTTAAAAAACGGCAAAAAAAGTCTCGCATCTCAATTCAAATGAATATGAAAATGAATACCCAAGTAAGCACAGATGGAAAATATTTTCCCTCTTTATTTTTAAAGATTCAAAAAAATATTAAAAAAAAAAAAACATCGTACACCAACGAAAACAAAACAAGTTATATATAGGAAAATGGAAAATCTTACAGTTTTCTTTTGAAGTTCTCGTTATGTGTCTGTTTCTTTCATTTTATGGTTCTTTGAGTATAAATCTACATACTGATATGACACAAGCAAACGTAAATTTAGAAAAATCTTTCTGTATATGTGAAAAGCAAATGAAAATATTTAAATTAAATTTTCATTTTCATCTTTGTATTTGAATTCATTTACCAGTTTTTTTTTTGTTGATAACATGTTCGGAAAATCGGATCCAGCTCGCGTATATATATAAAGAAAATATCCACCTATTCAAACATTTATCAGATTCAAAGTGTTTTTCATGTAAGCATCGTATGTAAGTTTGAAGGTAGAATCACGGGAACGCCTATATCTATATATTCCACATATTACATTTTATATAAGAAAACGTCGACGACTGATTTCGTAATTTATACCATTTTTTTTTGTTACCACCCGTTGTGTACATAAATGTATAATATGTTTTATGAATATCAATGATCGCATGAATCGCATTAAATATTTAAGATGTGTTTCGTTCGTTTCTATATCAGTTCATTATGTACAGTAACAACAATAATCCAAAAAAGGAATATCAATTATGCATCAAAATGGTCCTAAGAGTAAAATTATTGAGTGATAATGAAACGGAGGGAATTATTTTTTTGTGCGGAAATTTTCGTTAGTACCTTTCTACATTTTTTATTGTCATTTGAATTTTGATTGAAATTAATGTGTTTTGTGTTGTGTGCTCATCTGATACATTGCTAATGTTGTACATATTATGTTTGGCAGACAATTTAGATTTGGAAAAAGGGATTATGTGATATGTCTTTGTGGCTAAGTAGTGAAGAATAAAAATGATAGCATACGAGTATCTTAATGCTTAAGCCAATCCATCTACGCAACATTAAACAAGCTTCTTTTTTTATAATATGTTTATTCTAATTTTTTGACAAGAGTTCTTTAATAACTTGAAGTGTAACATTTTAATATGGAATTTACTAGTAAACTTGACCCGGGTATAGCGTATAATCTAATGAAGAATCGAGCAGATCTGACATACTAAGTTCCTTTTAGAAAAAGTTAGTTTAGATAAACTAATCCTTCTTTTTTTTTAAATGAAGCGCTTTTCAAGACTGTGCAAAACTGCTTTCATCATTAATTCGAAGGAACTGTGCAAATCCGACCATGGACATCAATAGGACGCACATCCGAATGATAAGGAACAGCATACCCTTACTTCCAACGGAATTATTATTAAATTTCCTCGATAAAGCGTTTCAATTAGTGTAATAGCATGGCATCTCAGAGTAGAGCAATGTTTGGGCAGACGGATCATTTTGACAAATCGAAAAGAAACTGGTCAATATTGTGATTAAAATAATCTCTTTGACTCTTCTCTAGTTGCACCGTTAAATGTGAGTTTGAACGCCAAAAACCGCCATATTATCGCTACCTTTCGTTACATATTTGCAACAGTATTTGATGAACTTCACTGAATTGCAATACTCCACGTTGCAATTCGCCTTGAATTTTTTTGAAAAGAATTGGCAATAATCGAACATTTCAAGCGTTGTCGACCACAAAATCGTTTTCTTTCACTTTCATTGTGATAGTTGTCCCAATATCATCAATCGACGCTGACACAGTAGATAACCATCATTTCCAGTGATAGTCTCTAAAGTTAAATTTATTGGATAGTGCTTGAAATACTTGCCGTCCACCATGCACTGTGATTTGGGGTTGATGGCGACTTACGGACCGTGAATCAATGAAATTTCTCATGCAAGTCTGGATCGATTTTGGGATCAGGAATCTCGGCACATATGATGTCATATATTTGTACCAGACAATTTTTTTAGACAAACCAAATAAGAATATGTATATGCGGCAAGCTTCATCTCTGCCATCCAATTGAATTCATCAAGCATCGAGTATCCCCACAGAGGCGATGCCTACCAATGTAGTTCATTAGCATTGACGCGGGCTCCAATGAAAATGGCCGGTAGAATAGACAATCGACCAACATTAGTCTCATCTCTTTCGTTGCTGATTGCATCGCGTAAATTAATATACTCCTCCGATTGCAGTTTGGCTTGGTTCTACTGAATGAAGGTGAGGTGCACCGTTTCGATTTTGACGTACATGTTGACACAACAATGCTATAGCAATCGATAAAATTGCAGCAAACTATATGCATAATAATTCATCGAGATAAGCTTCTTGGTAGTTTACCTAAAATGAAATCAGTAATCAGTGTCAAGTTGAAATGAAAATTATGATATCGATACCCATCGCTCAATGGATTTATCATGTTGAAATTGAAGTGATATCCATCTTCTCATTACCAAACCATCAGCGAATATTACAATGCATTGTATGCGAATGGTGTGTTTTGTATATTCGTTGAAGTTCTCCAGTGTTGCGACGTGTAAGTAAATAATCACGCGTTTCCAAGTTTTCAACAACAATCGCAGCTGCTATTGTTGAAACGTTGAATTGGCGTTCGGGTGTTCCATCAGGTTATTAAGCTGCTCTTATTACTACTTTGTATAGTCATTAGTTGACATGCGATCCAATGCAGTTTTGAACAACCGAACGTATATGCTGTTTATGAAGTAGTTGCTGCAGAACTTATGAAGAATGGCTCTTTCCATTGCCGTTTTGATCGTTTGACGCCGTTCAAGTTGATCCTCCATGCAAATTAAATTTGGATGAATTTATGTGCATCTAAGCGGTTGCAATGATCCAATTAAGAAGTTACAGTTCCTGATTTGTGATCACCAAAAAAAAAAATTACCTTTATTCTCTTCAGCAGAAATGACCTTGAATGTTGGATTGAATCTGCATTTTTCAATAATGTCTGCTATAACTGAAGTTATTTGGAAACATCCGTTGTATCTTTGAGTGTTCGATAGAAAATGTCTTGATTCTGATGTTTTACCACGAAGCAATGAATGCAATAGCTCAGGTGGTAAAAGTAATAATGACAATTTTCACCTTTCCCTTGAGACAGCACAATCCAGGTATTTCTCTAACGAACTTCAATGCACCGCAATAGTTGCACACAACCTTGTGCGCTAGTGAAGCATGAAGTTGAGCCATAACTAACGAGGCGCTCTTCTCGTGCTATTTTTTGGTCATCTACAGTGGATTGAATCACAATATTCCGAAGTTTAATTTCAAAATGGCTTCGTTGTGAAAGATTAGATTTTCTGGCTCGTGGCATAGTAAATAACACTGGAACATTAATCACACATCAAGGCAACTTACCGTTGGAAAATTACGATCGAAAATAGTAATCCATAAAGAATTACGAATGTATCCACCTGTAAAATCAAACACGCAGTCTAAAATTACCGATTAGATTGTTTGTCGATATTCGTCAAACTGAATTCATCAAACTGAACTCGCCTCTTTGAAATCACTTCTCTCTGATGATTAAAAACCGTCGAAAATTGAATGAAAATGGGTGAAAAATTGAAAAAAATTGCGTCGCACGAGTTACATGCAACGAAATTGAGTTCCATGAACCTAAAAATGCACATGATATAATTTTATACTAAAGTATCATATTTTTAAATATTTCGAATTAATAAAAATGCAAATTATGTAAAACGTTTTAAAACGGAAATATCAAATTAAAACACATAATACAAATTACAATATTAAAACTAAAACTAAGAATTAGAAGATAAGGAAAATGCTGAGTATTAAAATTAAAGAAAATATAATTTTCTTTAAAATAGAAAACTAAATAAAAAACAGTTGAATTTCTGACTCTAAAGAGACCAGACAAAAATTTAATTCGATTGACTCTAAAGAGATCAAAAACAGTTAATCTAAAGATTAACTGCATAAAAATATATATAATTAAATAATAGTGTTAAAGCATATTGTAATATTATATAAAATAAATAAAGTTTTTTTTTCGTTTAATAGAAATAAAACAATTTAAGTGGCGCAGTTGATAGGATTGCTTTTCTAAAGAAAAGAATCCAGTGAAAAAAAAAACCTACATAGTGAAAGTGGTAACAAAGGAAATACTCAACATTGTTTTCCGAAGACACAAAACTTAACATTATATAAATAGAAGATTATAATAGTTTATTAAAATAATTAGTAAATAAGTGGTATCAAGTAAAATACCAAATAAAGTGAAAAGTAATTTATTAAAAGAGAAGAAGTGAAAAGAAAAAATATATTTGATCTTAAGTTAATTTGTGAAAAAAAAAAGTTGTTGATAAAGAAAAGAAAAATGGAAGTCCAAGAATTAAAAGACGAATTAATGCAACAACAAATAATTCAGAAAAAACTAATTGACCAAATTCAATGTCTAAGCCAAAAAATTATAGAACAAGAACAAAAAGTGCAAAGTGTAAAAGTAACAAAATTTAACTTAACGCCAGATCAAATAATACGTAATTTTAGTGACATCCCACCATTTTCTGGTGAGGATTCTTATAAACTTAAGTCGTTCCTTAAAACAGTAGAAGATGTAGAAACTCTATGTTGTGATAATAATAGTGAACTTAAGCAATATTGCTTAAGAAAAGTGATAAATAATAAAATCATAGGCAGTGCTAGAGGGGTAATAATGGAAATACCGGACCATTTGCGAACCTGGAACAACGTCGTCTACCAACTAAAAGCGAAGTTTAGACCCAAATATACAATTCACCAGTTGCTGTTCCAAGCAAAGGATATCAAGGTATACAATCTCAAAGATTTATTTAATAAATTAACAAAAATAAAGTCAGAATGCGGCGAAGTCTGTGATTTTGACGATAAAGATATGTTCACGTATAATTCTATTGATCAAGAATTAACCCAAATTTTAAAAACATAATTAGTGCCTTTAGCACAATTACAAATTTCAGAAAATAGAACACTTTTTGAATTAGACAATTTACTTTGTCAATCAGAAATTTATCTATCCGAGGAAATCATAAAAAATGAATATAGGATCAATAGAGTTAGTAAACAATTCTTTAATCATAAACATTCTAGTAATAATAACTTAAATTTTAAGACTAAGAACAGTAATTTCCATAATTCACAAAAAGTTATTCACTATAACGACCGAAATCGTAATTTTAGTAATTCTAATAATTATAATAACTATAATAATAACTATAACAATAATAACAAAAATAATTATAATAATCAATACAATAGTAGACAGAACATAAACAATAACAGATCAGGACAGTTTAGATTTAACTCAGGACAGAATAGATCTCCTGATAATAATAGAAATAATCACGTTAATCAACAACATGAGCCAATAGAAGTCGAAAATATTACTAGCGATTCTAAGCTCAATCAAGAGGTAAATTTTATCGAAACGCCTCAAACAATCAATTACCCATAATAAAGCTAACTTTCGGTAATCGAACTATAAATTGTCTAATAGATACTGGTTCGGATCCTAGCTTAATCAAACCTAACGTTTTAAATTTTAAAATAACTAAACTTGAAAAACCTATCATGTATAATTCATTGGGAGGACCGAATTACGTCAAAGAAAAAATGGTAACATCCATCCCAAATGAGTTAATTAAACAAGGAACTTTAGAATGGAAAATTTTCCCTCTAAAGAGTGGAAAATACGATGCTATAATAGGCATAAACTTTCTAAAACCTTTTGAAGTTGTCATTGACATGAAAAATGAAAATATAAAAATTTTTAATAAACATACAATTCCTTTCGTAAATGTTGGTTATGGTTATCCAAGTGAGCTTACCGAAGTAAATCACCTTGTACCTACCACTAATTCTAAGGAAGAGATTTTTAAAAGAATAAATCAAATACATTTAAACATTGAAGAAAAAGAAAACTTAAAATATTTACTATCAAAACATAAAGATCTATTTTATAATGAAGGTGAAAATTTGACCTTTACACATGAGATAACTCATGGAATCAAACTAAAACACGATAATCCAATTTATAGTAAATTATATCGATATCCCAAAGTACACGAAGAAGAAATGGAGAAACAAATAGGGGATATGTTGAAACAAGGAATTATACGGGAATCGAATTCACCTTATAATTCACCGTTGTGGATTGTTCCAAAAAAATTGGATAATTCTAATGTGAAAAAATGGAGAATTGTCATTGATTATCGCAAACTGAACGAAATCTCTATTGATGACAAATTTCCAATCCCTAATATAGATAGCATTCTTGATAAACTAGGAAGAGTCCAATATTTTACCACATTAGATTTGGCTAAAGGGTTCCACCAAATACTAGTAAATAAAGAAGATCAAAACAAAACAGCTTTTTCCACTCCATTTGGTCATTATGAATATATTAGGATGCCTTTTGGGTTGAAAAATGCACCCGCCACGTTTCAAAGATTAATGAATTCTGTTTTAAGAGATTTCATTAACAAAATCTGTGTTGTCTACTTAGATGATATACTGATTTTCAGTACATCTTTAGAAGAACACATTAACAGTATAACAAAAATATTTAATAGATTGCGTGAAGCAAGACTTAAAATCCAAATAGATAAATGCAATTTCTTCTGCAAAGAGACGGAATATCTGGGCCATGTATTGACACCAGAAGGGGTAAAACCTAATTTAAAAAAAGTCAACGATATAAGAAATTTAAAGTTACCGGAAACTCAGAAGCAAATTAAGTCATTCTTAGGCGTTACAGGCTATTATAGAAAATTTATAAAAGACTATGCCAAAATAGCACAACCTATTACAAAATACTTAAAGAAAAATGCAAAAATTAACAAACTAGACCCTACTTATGTAAATGCATTTGAGCAGTTAAAAACAGTACTCACCACACATCCAATTCTTAAATATCCTGATTATAATAAGTTATTCACATTAAATACGGATGCAAGTCAGTATGCCATTGGAGCTGTGTTACTACAAGATAACCATCCGATTGCATTCGCTAGCAGAACCCTTAATGAACACGAGATAAGATATAGCACAACGGAAAAAGAATTGTTAGCCGTTGTATGGGCAGTCAAATATTTTAGGCCCTATATTTACCTTAAACCTTTTGAACTTAAAACTGATCATCAAGCGATTAAATGGATGCATACGAAGTATCTAGGTAAGGATCTTAATCCACGTCTTCAACGATGGATCCTCTCATTAGGAGAGTATAACATAAAAATTGAATATTTAAAAGGAAAGGAAAATAAAATTGCAGATTTTCTAAGTCGGTTAAATACCGAAACTAATGAGATTAATCATATTAATGAATCTTGTGAATTCAATATATTATTCGGTATAGATCAATCAAACGAAGGGAGAAGTCCTTCGATATTAAATGAAATTAATAATGAAGAATTAGACGAAAATGAAAATTCAAGCAATATATCAATACATCCAACTATACATTCACAAATAGAAGAACAAAATGATAATATAACCATGTTAGAAACAATCGTAAATAGATTCAAAATTCAAATTATACTTACTGAAAATTTTACCAACGAACTAGAACACATTTTAGGAAATAGAAGAATTTATATTAATCCATACCTAACAAAAGATGAAATAGTTAGTAAACTAAAAACATACCTAACAGGATCAAGAGTGGCTATTCACACACAAATTTCGGACAGAGAATTTTATAGAATTCAACAAATTTTAGTAGAGGAATTCCCAACTATTAAATTTATCAAATGTACCCATTTCGCCCAAGATGTTGAATCAGAAGACGAACTAATCAAAATCACTTCGATTCATCATAAGGAACAACAACATCCTGGAATTATCTCACTATACGAAAACCTTAAGTTTAAAATCTATAATAAAAATATTAAATTAATAATTAACAAAATCACTAACAATTGTGATATCTGTAACAGGGCAAAATATGATAGAAATCCCATAAAACCTAAATTCGAAAAAACTGAAATACCTTTTGATAAAAATCAAATTATACATGTAGACACTTATATAAATCGAAAACAACCTTTTATGATGTTTATAGATAAATTTACTAAATTTGCGACAGCATACCGTTAGAAAACCGAACACACGTAGAGATTATAGAAAAACTCAAAATGTATTTTAACCATAAAAAACCTTTAAAATTAATAGCTGACAATGAGTTCAAACATGTCAATATTAAAGAATTTTTGCGTCAGGAACAAATAGAATTACATTTAGCGAAACCAAATAGCCATACTGGAAACGCAGATGTAGAAAGGTTAAATAACACCATAACTGAAAAATTACGAATCCTCAATTTAGAATACAATAATCCAGTAAGAATTCAAATGTTAGAAGCCATCAAGAGCTATAACAATCAATATCATAGCACCATTAAATGTAGCCCATTAAAAGCGGAAGAAGTTATTTTAAATAGAGAAGAAATTTATAACAATTTAATATCAGCTCAAAATAAAAGATTACAGAAACATAACGAAAATAGGGAAAGTTATGAAGAAACTAGGCAACAAGGATACATTAAAAATTATAAATCTCTGAGACATAAAGAACAACCTAAATTTAGAAAACATAACCTTGCAAAAATACATCCTTCAAACATTAAGAGACCATTAAAATTTACAGACAATGACGACACTAACAATGCTCATGTTGACAATGACGTTAGTAGTACCAGTACACAATCAACTGTTAGTCGAGAAAATAGAAACTAATATAGGATACACCATTTTTAAGGAAAATGAAATTTTAATTCCCAAGACGTACAACTATTCACTACATTTAATAGACTTAAACCCATTAGAAATGACGATATTAGAACTTAAGAAAGCGGTATTTGAAATCATATCAAATTTTACGGAAATAAACGCTAGACCAATACTAGAAAAATTAGAACTTTTACTACAAAGATTAATGACTTTAAGAGACGGACATCATACCATACACAAAAGAGGACTAGTTAACTTTTTAGGTACAATTACCAAATGGATATCAGGAACTATGGACGAGGACGACAGACAAACAATTAACAAACATTTAAATTTAATTGATAATAACAATGAAAATATAATATCAAATGTTAACCAACAAATACAAATTAATAACAATCTTAATGAATCTATATACAAATTGTACAGTTCTATTATAGACGATAGACAAATTATGAAAAACTATATAAAAAATAGAGAAAATCTAAATTCAATTAATCTAATAACAGTTAATATTAAGTTAAAAATTCAAGAAATCGACATAATTATAAGTAACTTACAAGACAATGTAATTTTTAGTAATTTAAATATCATACATCCATCATTGTTAACATATCAAGAAATTAAGGATTATGAAATAGATATAAGTAAATTAAGAAATTTAAGAGTTGGTTTTTCCAAAACCACTACAAATAAATTAATATTTTTGGTTAAAATACCATATAAAATGAAAAAATTAAATAAAAAATTTATTATTCCATTATCTAACGTAAATGATTGTAATTCAATAAACTATCCTATTACCACAACATTTGAAGTTAATAATATTTATTATAAATATGATGAAAACCAAGCGTTTCATCAATTAAATAAATTAAAACATTGTATTTTAAGAGAAAACTGTGAAAATATTAAAGATTGTAACACAGAAATTTATAATATAAATGATAATAGTATAATAGTACAATTAGCAAACAAATTAACTTTAACCTCTAGTAATGATGAAAGAAAATTTGAATTAAACGGAAATTATTTTATAAGATTTTATAACTGTAGCATTAATTTAAATAATAAAACATTTTACAACAATATTCAAGAAATAAAAGATAATTACATAATTCCGAATTTAAAATACAAATCTACAAATAATACATTAACATTCAAAGAAATAATATTAAAAACAAACAAAAATGTAGATGAGATCAAACTTTTAAAATATCATAAAGTTTTAGAATACTCAGCAATAAGTATAGTAATAATAATAATAGTAATAATTTTAATCGTATTAATCATTCATAAATATTGTAATCAGAAAAATGTAAAGATTAAAGTAGTAAATAGAATTCAGGAGAATTCTCAAGCCAACGAAGGGAGAGTTACATGCAACGAAATTGAGTTCCATGAACCTAAAAATGCACATGATACAATTTTATACTAAAGTATCATATTTTTAAATATTTCGAATTAATAAAAATGCAAATTATGTAAAACGTTTTAAAACGGAAATATCAAATTAAAACACATAATACAAATTACAATATTAAAACTAAAACTAAGAATTAGAAGATAAGGAAAATGCTGAGTATTAAAATTAAAGAAAATATAATTTTCTTTAAAATAGAAAACTAAATAAAAAACAGTTGAATTTCTGACTCTAAAGAGACCAGACAAAAATTTAATTCGATTGACTCTAAAGAGATCAAAAACAGTTAATCTAAAGATTAACTGCATAAAAATATATATAATTAAATAATAGTGTTAAAGCATATTGTAATATTATATAAAATAAATAAAGTTTTTTTTTCGTTTAATAGAAATAAAACAATTTAAGTCACGTGGTGCTCAATGGTATGCAACAGAGACATGAAATACTTAAACCAGAAACAATTGAAAACAAAAACAAATTCATATGTAGAATATTCTTTCTCAATCGTTAGAGAGAGAAAATATTCACAAATAATATATGGTTGGTCTTTTATTAATTGATTCTGCGTAATTATGTGAAAAGGCGTTCGAGAGATGGCATTGTATACGGATTTCAATTGTTTGTTATTTCGTTTTTTTTCCAATGCGCGGGTAAACTTTTCGAAACCGAGATAAAAATTTTTTTTGTAAATTTTTCCAATGTTTTAATTGCGATGAACTAAAATTTTACTTACACGATCAGACAAGTTAAAATATTCGGAAAATAACCTTTAATACTGGATTTAACGTTGAAACCCTTGAAAACTATGGTGTAAAACTTTAACATAGAAATATTTTCCATTTATATACCTAAACCAACAGATCATTTGACAATCACCCATGTAGTGATACCACAATATGTTCCATTTACACGAAATACACGAATACACAAAAATAAAGCTGAAAATGAAAAGTGCAATATTTTAAATTCTAGACAATTTTGAAAACGTTGAAATAGTATAGCGCAAACTCATTTTAGTGTCAAACTGTTCAACAGTAATGGGGTACCGCAATTGATTTATTGATTGATTGATTTATTAATTTAGAATGAACGACAAAGTATTAAACAGGATCTCCTGGAGTTGGCGGGGCCCGCCGTACATCCGATTTTACATATACTTGGAAGGCTTAGGCAGGATATTAGTTAAATTAATGAGATCGACCCGGTTACAAATACGTTGGTGGCCTAAATACTGCAATAAATTAAATTAATTTTCACCTAAAAATTAATTTAATTTACACCAAACTTTATTTGACACAAAACTTTAAAATTAAAACAAAATATATTTAAAATGATTGATTAAAAATTACAAATCAATTGAATTAACCGTTTTATCACAAATAAGCCATGTGTTCGCTGAAAATTTAATTTATATACACTTTATTTGACACAAAACTTTAAAATTAGTAAAAATTAGAATTTGTACTAATTCTAAAGTTTCGTGTAATCATCGAAAATCTAATTTATGTACACTTCATTTAACACAAAATTTTAAAATTAATATAAATTAGATTTTAAAAAATTTATTAAAAATTAAAAATCAATTGAATTTACCGTTTATTGACAAAATGACATACAATCGCCGTAAATCTAAGTTATTTACATTTTATTTGACACATAATTTTAAAATTAATACAAATCAGATTTCAAAAAAATTAAACTAAAAATTACAAATCAATTGAATTAACCGTTTTATGACCAATACGTCATGTAATCACCAAAAATCTAATTTATGTACACTTTATTTGATAGAAAACTTTAAAATTAATACAAATTAGATTTGATTAAAAAAAATTGATTAAATTTCTTGTTACTTCAGTTAGTAAGGCAACGGTTGTAATTCATTTTATAGAAATTAGAAGCAGGCGAGAAGTTGTTGAAATATAAGTAAGTGGATAAGTAAGTGGATATGATGCACATAATTTCAATTATAAGCCGAGAAATAGATATATTATATAGTCAATATATTAAAGAATTTGTATACTATGAGCAAGGATAGTTGACACAATAAGTGATGTGGCAGAAACAAAAATACTAAATGGCTATTGGTACAAAGCCTTACAAATCATTTGGTGGACATGTTATATTGACCGGAAACACCATAAAACATATATAATGTTCAAAACAACAAGGAACGTTTGTTCATTACCACCTTTCTCATGAAAAAACTACGAAGAAAGGGTAAAACAAAAAAATCGAAAATCTTACAGAACAAAAAAAAACTGAAAGAATTGGTAATGAGCTTTTAAACAAATAAACTTTTGATTGACATAGACTAAACATTTTCAAGACTATCTTTGGATTTTCTATTGTAAAATTACATTACCAAATTGAATGAATTTTTACTGTTTTGTCAGTCGTGTTCGAGTATAAGCGATGAAACAGAAAAGCATATGGCTTGAATAAAATCAAAACTGAAAAAAAAAAACAAAAAAAAAATTCAATTATTTTTAACTTAATTTTAGCCGTTTAATCCTGAACCTTTATACTCGTGTTCATCTTGACAGTAGAAAAAAAAATCTTAAACAATTGAAAATGTGACAACAACAAAAGCGGTATAATCAAATCAATATAAAGTACAAGAAAATGTTAAGAAATGATAGAAAATAATCATAGGAAAATGAGGTTCTATTTTCCTCTCAAAAAATCTATTGCATGTACAATTTTCTTTCGTATCATCGTTATCACTATTGGAGGTTTTTTTGTGTTCTCTTTTTTTTCTATATTTAACGTGATTTTGTATTCAAAACATGATATGAATTTTATTGTGTTTTTCCTTTGCCCCATTTTCGGTGAGTATAGAGTTGGTTTTCGCCAAAAAAAATCTTTTTTGTTTATTTTCAGTGCTATGTGTGTGGTTAGTATTTTTCCCACGCAGGCAGTCATTTTTTTTATTATTATTTATTTTTTGTTGGTTCTATTGTTAAACCGTTTCGTTTGGCTCGTAATCTCATTCTACTCTCGTAACCGTAAGAGGAATACAATTTTACAAAAAAATGTGGCAAATCGAAACGCAAAAAAAGGGATAAACATGTTAATTTTATTTTATTTTTAAAAATAAAATGTGTGTTTCGTTCCATCGTCAGTTCCTAATCTATGCTAAAATAATTTTGTCAATTGAAAGTTTTGACAATTTATTTTCCCAATTTTTCTATTTTATGTAAAATTGAATTCGTATATATGAAATACATAAAAAATTCAACCGGGAGATGATTTTGTTCGTTTTGAATTTTGATCGGGTTGTGTGTCAAGTGAAAAATTCGCATTTTGTAAACGT
The DNA here is from genome assembly GCA_963556175.1 of Tipula confusa. Lineage (NCBI taxonomy): Eukaryota > Metazoa > Arthropoda > Insecta > Diptera > Tipulidae > Tipula > Tipula confusa. Next base: position 45,898,492 of record OY744476.1, read on the forward strand.
ATGGTTAAATATTCAAAACGAAAAATCTGTCTACGTTTAATAAAAGTAACGATCACAACATTATGCCAATCAACGAATTTGCTATCGTACGATTGTAATTTGGATCAAAAGTGCAAACATTGGGATAAATGACCTTAAGATATTTTCAGTATTTTAAGAATTATCAATATTTTGTTCTGGATCCAGTTTTCTTGATTGTTATGTAACAAAATTTCAGCAACAGTAATTTTAATTTGTTAACAAGTTGGAAAACATTTTCCGTTTTGAAGGAAAACTTTATCTTTCCATTGAAAATAGTTTTCTATCTGTATGCTAGATATCTATCTCAAAAATTAGTTGTTACATAAAGTAAGCTTTTCATTTAGTTTTTAAGTTTTGTTTCAGTAACTTTTATCCACATTTTGTATTAGGACATGAGAATTTCAGTTTGGGGACAAATTCATTGGTCTATGATTTTTGGGGTAAAAAAAATAATTTCAATTATCATGTGTTTATCTAAAATAATGTTTAAAGTTAATTTAAAACTTTTGTAGTGTAAACCAAATTAAATTTATTTGCATGAGAAGAAACCTAATTTTTATTGTTGTCTGGCTGAATCCCAACATTTTTTTGTTTTATTTTAATATTACAACTTTTCAATTGTGATATAAATACAGTAAGCTTTTTAAGTTGTTTTAATTAAAATTATTTTGATTCTAAGTATTTGTTTCGATGAGTAGTTAACCTTGACTGTGGTCAATCTAACTATAATGATTGAATTAGTAAACACATTCAATCAACTCATATTTAAATGAACCGCATAGTGGTGCTCTTTGTCGGCGAGTTCTAAATACTAAATTAGTACACTGATAGTTAGCGAACATTCATTAGTACATTTAGCTGAGACATGTATAAGTAATCAGCACGTTAATCGAATATGCCTAATTCAATCGTTCAATTCACACACGATGATACCACCGCATAGTCAGCAAACTTTCCAAGACATGAACCATTCAGCAAAATATTCAGCATAATGTATACGTCTTGTCAGCAGACTGTCTGGTTCAATCGTCTCCTACCTACTTTAAAAATTTAGTTGGGGCTTCTGATATACTTGTTCCAGTTGCCAGGGTAGCTGTTTTATCTGCAAATATTTTATATTACTTTATTTTCTAAATCTCTGATGTATAAGATGTGCAACAAAATACTTTATACACTACATTGTGATATGTAGGCTGATACTTTTTTTTTAAATTCTAAGGACTCTCCATTATATAGTATTGCTGCTAAAGCTAATTAGAACTACATCGGTGCTATTTAAAATCAAAACCAATGCCAAACTTTTTGGAAACTTGTCATACATCAAAGAATATACTTAATATCAGCCTATTCTAAAAACTTTGATTATGGCCGTTATTAGATGAACTGATTTTATCGTATAATGTAATGTCCTCTAAATGTCGTGAATGGAATCAAATTAAACTTTCCCATATACGGCGTAAGCCTATTGAGCAGTAATTTTTTACAAATAACTTTTTAATGAAAGTATTGAAATCTGTCAATACAAATCTGTGGGAGCTTTCTAAAGCCTTTTTTGCACTTAATTTGGACGTGCTCTCCTCTTTCAATTACTAAAATGTTACAGGCCGTATATTGTGGTTAACAATTTGGCTTACAGTTAGTATTTTTCATCAGTTAGTAATGGACCAAAGGATTACTTTTGGTGAGTTGCAAATAACCTACGCTTCTCTTTTTTGGTTCATGTTTCTTGGTAATTTCTAATAGGATCGGCACATGTATTTTCATTCTTTTTAATTCCTTAGTTTCCAACGAATCAGTGTCCTTATGTTTAGTAAGGGGTTTTTATTCTTAATTTATCTTATATTTTTATCCAAAGCATGTCTCCTAGGCTAGGCGTTACGTGATGTTGATTTCTCTTTAACTAATTTCATGAGTTTCCATAAGAGCTTAATTTTGGTTTCTTACATATTCGGTATGCTTGGATGGATGCTTGGATTTATTTGAATGGTATACTGTTTATTTCCTCGAGTTCGTATTCCATGTGTCCTGCGGATGGTGTAACTGGTACTTGTAGGTTTCAAGCTCTTTCATTAGTTCCTGGAATAGGTTTCATGTATTATCATTATACTGAAAGTAATGAAAATAAGGTTTTGAAAATCCTTTTTGTTACGCAAAAATCCATGATATCTGGTATTTTATGTATACCGGTAGGCCAATATGTGATTTGTTTCCCGAATGGAATTTGCAGTTGTTCATGCGCCTTGCACGGTAAAGCATATAATAAATCACATATTCTAAATTTAAAAAAAATTCTAACTCTGGAACATGCAGTCTAGTCTCATTCCTCATTATTTTTATTCTAGAAATGTTTGATGTCTTGTGCTTTTTTAAGCCTTGTTTGCAAGCCGTACATTTATGGCTTCTATTCTTCTAAATTTTACTTTAAAAACGCGTTTGTCTCCATTTGTTAGTTCATTTTGCGGTTTTTGTTTTATTTAAAGCTTTTAAGGTTTTTGGCTACTTCACAGCTTCTGCAGTTTGCAAGATGTTGCCCTTCAAAGAATATACATCATACTGCAGCGTTGTTTTTACTTTCGGTACACTCTCTTGTATCGCGTTTCCAAGCACATTTTTTTCCATTTAGACTTCTGCCCAAAATATTTCTGCGTATGGTTGAAACCTTACTATTTTTTGCATTGGAGGTTTAAGAATATTTACTTTATCTTATTTTTGCAGATCTTTTGTTTTTCGATCTTACAAAATGTCCTCCTCCCTTAACTATGTATTCATTGTTACAACCTTTTTTTTTTGTTAATTTTTTGCTGTTGTGGTAGCTGCTGCTGCACGTTGGTGTTTTGATTATAATACTATTGACTTTATTTTGCGAATGCTCTGCCATTTCAGGTGCAAATTGTACTTATAATTTCTAATGGTATATCTTTTTTTGGTTTTCAGTAACCAATCTGTTCCTTCCACGAGATTCTTTTCATCAGGATGGAGCTCGGCTTTAAAACAACTGTCAGTATTTGTTTTATTATATTTATTCAACTGGGCTTTGGAATTTCCTATTTGGTTAACTTTCGTTAATTTTTAATTTTCTTAATGTACCATTTTCTTAATGTCAAGTGTCATGCCTAGATATTTTGCTGTATTTGCATGTAGAACTTGCTGAGAGGTGGTTTTCACTGGTATCCAGTTAACTTTTTTGTTAGTGAAGTTAACATGAACTGATTTGGTTTCATTTAACTGGATTCGCCATCTCTTTGTCCAGTTACTAAATGTGTGCTCATTGCACTTTTCTCGTTGTTTTTTCTACATTGTTACCAATTGCTAAGATTGCAGTGTCATCAGCAAATGTTGCTATGTGAGTTTCACTAGTTTTTGTCAAATCTCTTGTGTATAGGATATACAGGATTGGACCTAACACACTACTTTGTGGTACTCCTGGTAATATATCGTCAATGAGGAGTATTATCTTTATATTTTACCCTAAAATGTCGATCAGCTAAGTAAGATTTTAGAATCTGATAAAACTGCTTTGGTAGATCTCGGTGCCATACTTTATGGAAGGCTTGTGCTACATCCAACTTAAATATTTTTTGTTGCTTTCCAGCGCATCTTTAATTATGTCTGTGATTCTGTGAACCTGTCTATAGTCGAAAGTTTTTCTCTGAAACCGATTTGGTGAGGAGGAATAAGATTTCTTTGTTCTATGATTAATGTGAATTTCTTTTTTCAGCAATTTTTCGAAAAATTTAGAAATAGTTGGAAGCAAAGAAATTTGCTTGTACGAATTTTGTCGTTAGGTGGTTTGCTTGGTTTTGGTATCATTATCACTTCTGCCACTTTCCATTGGTGTAGAACATAGTTTAGTCTGAATTCTGCATTAATTATTTGAAGTAGCTTTCCTAATCCATTTTCAGGTAGTGCTTTCACTTTTTGTCCTGTAATTAGATCTTAGCCAGTAGGTTTTTTTGCAGGCACTTGTGTTTTAGGTCTTTTTAGGTTTTTTGTTGCCTACCAGAGGGAATAATCGGTATCTTTTTGACTAATAAAAGTTAATTTCATTTTTAGTGGTGGATTAGTTTTTTTGTTAACTGTTCTAGGTTCAAATCGACCGACCACTTGACAGTTTTAAGTTTTTCTTGGGACTATTAATCGTTAGTCTTCAGTTGTAGTAAAGGACGGGGTTACTCGCTAATTGGCAGAAAATGCTTATACCTTAGTATTGTTCAAATGGTAAATTAATGCGGTAATGGCTGCGTGGATCCTTGAAGTGGCTGGTAAATGTATTAATAAACATTTTTTACGTTTGAGGCCAAACATTAAGCACATGATTTTTCTCTCAAATGTCATCAGCCACCCTTCATCACTATCGTACTATGAAAAATTAAGATTTTCAGAAATTTCAAAGTATTTTGACCTTAGTAATGGACGTAAGGCATACTAAATACAGTTAACACTGTGAAAGAGATCCCCTGTAAGGGATCCAAGTTACTGAAAGCCCGTGACTCCTTCAAATGTGTGGTCACTACTACTAAAATCAATTGCGATTTGGTCTCTAAAACCTGTGATCTTCTATTTGGTTTTAAACTCATTGATTTTCAGACCAGTAGAAGCCGAAAATCGTATAAGTGGGTCCAGTTGTTTTTAATATGAAATTGTTTATGAAATTGTTTATGTTATGAAACATTTGGGAATACCTCAAGTTTCTACTAAACAAATTTTTTTCCTACACGTAAATGTGGTTTGAGTAGATTTAAGGTAGAAAATTTTCATGATACTTTTGTTTAAAACCTTTGAACTTTGTTGACATACAAATGAAAGATTTTGTTTTTTCGACAGACATCATAAATAATTTTAATTTTTGTTTCCCATACTTTAATTAAAAATTAGAGTAAAGCTTCAGATTAATGTTTTAAAAGGTTTTATTTATAACAACCAACGCAATGTAATACATACACACACCCACACACACGAGCGCACGTCATGTATAATAGCTTATTAAAAGGGCTAGAAACAAAATATAAAATGCCTTAAAGGCAAAACGTGTGTTTATAGCAAAATGTAACGGTAAAATGTTAAAGTAACATAAACAAAAAAAAAAAAAAAAAAAAGAATCGGAGTAAAATGATGTAAATGAAAAAGCACAAGAAAAGTTTACAATAACTTCCAACGAAAAAATAAAATAAAAAAAAAAAATTTGATCGGAATTTTTAATGAAAAACTTTATTTTAATTTTAATTAATTTTATTTTTTATTTTATGTTTTTGAAAATTGTTTTATTGAAAAAGTACCTTTTCTTCAAATTTTCCGTTATATTTAATTTAATTTAAACGTAGATTTTTTTTTATATTCTACATAACGTTGGCACATACACAGCGTTGATGGAGAGACAGGAAAATTGTGGAGTACATATATGGCTAGAGTAAAAGTTTGAGTTAAATAAGTGTGTTGGTTGTATAAGAGTTTATGTAAATGTTTGGCAGTGAAAAATATAACGAAAAAAACTTTGTCTGCATAATATAACATTTAATGTAACGGAGATGACATGACTTGGAGAAATAACATGGTGAATTCAATATTTTTATAGGTTGGTTAAAATTTTGTTTTGACAGGACTAATTAACTAAGTTCTAGGTTATTTAGAAAATCACAGCTGTAAAACACGTAGTTTATTAATAATTCACTATCATGATTGCTGGCCTTATGCCCAATATTTTATTGATGTTCAAACACGAATTGTTCTTCCTTCCATCAAGCCATTCCTTATATCTTGCCAAAGCGCCACATCTGATTTCCGAGTGAGACGTTACACAAATTATAATTTTTGCTTTGCGTTATTATTCTTCCATTACCTGATCACATTTCGTCTTATTCTACACTTTTATTTTGCAACTCTCTATAACTTTGAATATTACAATGATTGGAATAAGTGGAACTGTACCTCGGAAAACGGGTTTTAAAGTTAAAATATTTTAAAGATTACTTCTTTTGCACATTTATTAGTTTACTGGTGCAAAAAATTTATTTTGTCGGTCAACCATCACTTGACTATTAGCCTTTCAAATTTCTAATGATGTTTTACGTTGTATCATTCTGCCATGGCAGACGAATGCTCATCTTATATAGTTGCAAGCATTTTGTCATTTCACTTATTCATTTAGTTAGTCACGTTGTAAATAGAACACAATGCCCTTTGTAGGCAATCTCTTTTGATGTTGCCTAAAAACAAAAGATTAAGCTCCAGAAAGTTACAATCTGTTAGATATGTAAACGACCAACTTTAGAATGCTCCAAATTCATCGTTCCAAATAACTAAACGAGAAAACAGCCACTGTCCTAACGTCTAGTGTAATATAAAAAAAGCACTTGAAAAGATGCTGTAAAGACCTTTCTAGTAAATATCATCAATAATTTGTTGACCAAAGTGAATAACCAAATGATTCTAGAAGGCCACCAGTACAATTATTCTAAATGTAGATTGACCCTGGCTAATACATTTCATCTACAACCTAGAAGACGTCCACGATTTTTAGCAAGCTTTTTCATTCAAATAAAAGCTTTGTTGCTGTCGAGTATCATGCCTAAACAAATTTCGATAGTATATAGAGGTTGAAGTTATTTGTTGTTCTGGGGTTTTCCGAACTAAAATTATTAAAACAAGGTTAACGCTTTATTGAGTACCAATCACTTTCTTAATTGTTTCATGAACTAGAATGTAAAAATACATCAATACAAACCATTCTCCCGGCAAACAGAACAGATTTTGTATAGACAGTTATAAGCTTCAAAACATTCCGTATACACTGCTCACCATTACTTTCATGAATATCAATGAAAATAATCAAAACAGATAAGTTATGTAAAAAAATACTACCATCAAAATCACCGTCAAAACCCAGACGTCTCGATTTCCTCAAAATATGCAATCAGTAGGAAAACCAAAGTAGAGCGACTAAAATCCAGCCAATGATTGGTAATTATGACAGACTATGTATTGTGGGAGATTTCAATTTTCCGGACGTTATTTGGGAACATCAGGATTATTTATCCCTTTATAATATCAGGATGTTTATCCCTTTCAACAATTCAAACGTTCCATTTATGGTTATTGATGCTTTATTTGGAATGGGTCTTAGTCAGTGCAATGAGGTACTCATGCAGGGAAGACTTTTGGATTTAGTTTTTGTGGATGATGATTTGTTTCAACCTTGCGCAGACCTTGTCTGTTCTTCCAGTACTTATCATACTCCTATTTTAATTCGGCTAAGTTTTGAAACTTGTAATGATTATATTCCATATTATAATAATAATGTTATTTTTAATTTTAGAAATGGTGAATACGACCTTCTGAGAAGATACCTTGATAATGTTTGTTGGAATTTTTTGTATGAAAGTACGGATATCGAAATGATGACAGGTCAATTTTATGATGTCTTATATGCAGGAATGGATCTATATATTCCAAAAATGAAAAAAAAAAACTTTCATTATATCGAAAACCGTGGTTTGATAAAAGGCTGGTTAAATTATATGATCGCAAATCGAAAGCTCACAAGCAGTATAAAAGAATTATATTATATAAACGAATACCAGTGGTTACCCATTACCCATGAAATATGAGGATAGTGTGGCGAAGGACTTGTCCTCGGTTACTGAATTATTTGCTAAATTTTTTAGGGCGGTTTATGCTGAAGTTAATTCATCATCAACTGCCCCTGATCTGTGCACTAAATCAATAATACTAACCATGGGATCTCGTTTTCAGTCGATCAAGTTGGTGCTGCTATTGTTGCTATGAACTAGAAGACACTATGAACTGAAGCAATGTTCTAGTGCTTTGGCTTGGCACCTAACACATCTATTCAACTATAGCCTTATGCATGGCGTTTTTCCAAACTTATGGACATCCTCGTATATATCCCAATACATAAATCTGGGCTAAAAAATTGGGTGGAAAACTATAGAAGGATAGCAATTTTGTCTGTGACCCCTGAACTTTTTGAAAAATTAGTAAGAGACTCTTTAATATTTGAAGAGTAAAACTTAATTGTTTCTCAACAGCATGGTTTCTGTGCGGGTAGATCAACTACAACGAATCTTACATTATTTGTTAAAGATACAGTTTGTTGTTTGGGAAAAGGAATTCAAATGGATGTAATATACACTGATTTTAGCAAGGCGTTTGACAAAATAAACCATAACTTACTTAACTCACAAAGCTGAACACGAATAAAGTTCCAGTAAAATGGATATCATCCTATTTGTCGCGAATTTTTGGGGATACATTTTCTAGGAAAATCAGGTTTCATCTGGCCTACTTCAGGGTAGTCATCTGGGTCCATTACTTTTCATTCTATTTGTAAATAATGTAGGAGACTGCTTTCGGTTCTGCAAATGTTTGCTTAATGCAGACGATATTAACATTTTTGCGGGGGTACGTAATATCGAGAATGTGCTCTTAGTTTAACAGGATCTAAATTGTTTTTTTAATTGGACTATGGAAAACCCTCTTGCTCTAAATGTTTCCAAATGTAAATCTATGACACATTCCAAACAGAGAATACCTATTGCTTTTTTGTACAGACTCGACGACGTTGTACTTGAGGTGGTGTGTGAGACTAGTGATCTGGGTGTCCGGTTTATATCTAATCTTGATTTTTCTAAGCCCATAGACAAGATTGTGGCCAAGGCTAATTCGATGTTAGGTTTTATTAAGAGGCTTGTTAGCGACTTTTCTGACCCATACACTCTTAAAACATTATACATTTCTTTTGTTACACAAGTTTTGGAGTACGCTTTGGTTATTTCCAGTTATGGCTGCCACAGCGACCGTATTGAAAGCATTCAAAAGAATTTCTTGAAATTTGCCCTGAGACGACTTCCTCGGTTAACAAATAGTTGTATCTTGCACCTTACGATAGACGTTACATGTTATTTATCATTGTTTGTCTCAAATCCCAGAGAGATATTATGCAGGCAATTATCACTCGAGACGTATTATGTTCAATAATTGACTCTTCTGATTTACTTTATGTATACTCTTTTTATGTAGCCACTAGGGTACTTTGCCCAAGACAAAATATACTGAAGGTTGATTTTCACCGCACAAATTATGGTATGGATGATCCAGTGGCCCGCACTTCCAGAATATTTAATTTGTTTTCGGATAATTTTGGTTTTAACATATCAAGAGATCTTTTTAATAAACGAATTAGCAGTATCATTACATTACGTAATTAGTAAATGTTGTATTTTGTATTGCACCGCCGCGTCTATTACATAGTGTTGGCGAATGAATAAATAAATAATAAATAATAAAAAACCCCACTGATCAGCTTACTTATGATCTGGAGGCTTTAACCTGGAAAAATAAGTTAATAACCATTCTAAACTGGAAGAGGAAAACATTATGGGACTAGCTTACAACTCAGGTACAATAAAACCAAGACACCACAAAACGGAGGGTTCTTTTTACATCATTTCGGCTATAAATTTTTCTCAAGCTACCTGCAACCTTTAAAAAAAGCTCCAACTTGATGCAATCCTAAAGTAGTTACAAACTCTTACGTCAACTTTAGTTAAAATTTATTAGGCAAAATACATGGATGGTGTGATACATAAGAAGAACTTTATGCATGACTGGCTTACTTCTTGTCCATGTCATCAAATTTTTCCTAATCACCTAATTATATAAAATCAACATTTCAATGACGAAATTCATGATATAATGAAGCGGAAAAGCATGACTAAGTAAGGTACTTGTTATTCATTCCTATACGATACTGATATTTTGGTTATAGTCCAAATTTTTATCAGTACGATTTGGAATTTAGATGAGCACCATCCACTTACTATCGTAAAGGGTATGCTAATAACAAGATTTTGGTTCAAACAGGAATGAACTAACGATGCATATAAAGGAAACCTACTATCTTTACCTTAGTGTTTTCTGAGTGAATTCTGGTCAAGATTTGATTTATGCGTACTAAAAGTTCCGTCGTCTCAGAAATTTTTATGTCTGAGACGACTGAACTTTTAGTCTTTTTATGTTGTCCCCAATTTGAATGCGATCAATTATGAGGATTCTATTAATTATTTCTTTTCGTTGGACTGGGTTAATCTTTGTGTCTATCTTAATTCTGAATGATATTCCTGAAAAATGTAATTCTAATTTCAAATAGTTAGAAAGTTCTTATGTTCCTGGCAAGGGAAATACTAAGAAGTTAACCTCACCGTGGTTAAACCCTCATATTTTGAATTTTATGAATCGAAGAGATTTGGTTTACAAAAAAATTTGAATTAGAACCAGATGGGGAATTCCTTAAATATTTTAGAAATGTCACCAACAAATGGTCAAGCAAGCTAAAAATAAATTTAATTTTAGGAATCTTCAAAAAACTTGGCGTTTCATGTACTTCAACTGATGCTGTCATTGTATTTTTTGCTGAGGGCATTTTGTCTGGGATCTGTAAGCTTACTGAATCTTTAAATGCTTTATCTTTACTTGGCATTGGTTTTAATAGTTTTGATATCTATATGCTTTTGTATTTTATTTTATTGTTAAATTAACGGTATTAAATTCAATGCGTGCAGTTAAGTCAGATTCGATGCCACATGACATGGTAAACTTCAAATTACCAAAATTATTTATTGATTTGTTTCTGACATCATGAACCAGTGTTTGACACAATAATTATTTCCTAATACGTGGCTTTGATTATTCCCATACCGAAAACTTCTTAAATTTGTTTGTACATTCTAATCGGGAAGCTTGATTTGTAAAGCTTGGTGAATGTTATCCAGTTTTTTTTTTATTTATATAAACAATCTACCCTGGCACATTCTAAATTGTCGATTTCATCATTATGCTGATAACTTGCAACTATATATTGATGATGGTATTTCCCGTCTTCAAGTTTTTAATCCATAGCTAATAATTTACATTTTCTGCAACCATGAATTGGTTCATTTACACCACTTAAGTATTCACTAAATTATGCAACAACTGAGCAATGATTGTTTTGAATAGTTACCTAACGGCACCATACTTTCAGGACTCAGTTTGTTGCAGATTGGAACCAGGATGGAATCCTCCGTAATAACATCAATGTGGTATTTGACATTTAAAAGAAGCATTTATTTAGTGTACTCAATGTCAATGAACCTGTGTCAAATTATGTAGATGAAATTTGAGAAATACCGACTGCGGAATATGCAACGTTCTATGAATACTTCACACTGGCTATACAAATTCGGATGAGGTACATTGTGTACCGTCTTTCTGACCTTATTCATTTAAAGTGGCAAAGCGAGGTTATGCCTAATTGATACAAAATGGTAATGTTACGTGCTATCTTTAAGAAAGAAAATCTTCTTTGGAAATGAAGTCGTAGGTGACTTCTAGAGAGGATTTCATCTGAATCATTTGTCACTCGTAGTAATTGTGAAAGATTGTTGTTCTTTTGGCTGCCTAGAACAATATGAATAGCAAGCTTATGACCTAAACCGTTGAATTCGGATTATTGGTGTAGTTGATGCTTTCGTATGACCTGTAAAATTTGTGACGCTTTTTGGTGGTTCATTGGCTTTGGGAAAGTTAGAACCAAATGCTGTTAGTGGTGTTTGTTTTTTGTTTTTCGAAAATCAATATTTAGGAGGCAATTTTAGGAAATATTAGGGAATTTTATAAAAGTGTATCTATATGCCAAAAATCCAAATATGGCCAAAATCAAACTCACTAACCCTTGCATTTGCCACCTTCTATAAGATCCTCATTTTCAGGTAAATCGGTCACCGAAGAAAAACCTAGATTTTTTATCCCATAAACTAATTGAAAATTTCATTTACCGATAATAATGTAATTACAGCGTCCATCCTTTATACAGTCCTATACATATACCTTTTCTATCCCAACATAAAATTAAAATTAAGACAACAAAAAGTAAAGGTTCGGAATCAAGTTCATTACATAATATATAGCTATGTACATAAACCTAAATTCACTGAAATGTTACAACAAAAAAAAATTGATATAATTTAGATACCAACGATACTTATGTATATACGTAACGATACGATATTTTCAACCCATATTAAACTCAACACATTTAACATAATTTAAAATAATTTAAAATTTGAAAATCCATTCGAATCCCCTTAAATAATGTTCCTGACAGTAACATGATGAATAAACAACAAAAAGGCAACACAATATAAAGGGAAATGGGAAACGAATATAATAATCTAACGCAATGAATGAAAATCGTATTTTGTTGTTGCCCTTAAAACCTAATTCCCTAATTTCATTTTCATTTCCAGTTGATTTTTCTTCCGTTACGCAGTGATATCCTCCGCAAAAAAAAAAAAAAAATATGTGTCTGTTATATTATGCCGAAAATAATTATCCTTCATTATGTACGCTTTCCACTTTTAATTATCGATTTTAAATGTCTCGGAAGGGGGTCGAAATTTTCAATGTTTTGAAATGAAAATAGATTTTGAGTGAAAAATTGTTTAAGATTGATAAAAAAAAAATCACTCAACACTGATTTTTGCGGAGGATGAGACTGATAATGAATTTTATTATTGTCGTGTTACAACAATGATTGCAATCAGGGTAATTGAACAAAATAAAATTGGCGTTTAGTATCATCATTATCATTGTTCGATATCCCTCGAATGGATTGATGCTGTATTCTCAACAGAGCATTTTATTTGTATGTATATATAGAAATGTTTTCGTCTGATGTTGATTTATCTTGGAAAATTGCATAATGGAAAATGTATTTGATGTTAACGATGAAAATTGTACTTGTGTCTCGTTTATTGACTTTCATATTTTATAATTGAACAGTGAATTTATGGCTTATGTTGGCACCTATGTCGATTTGTTAATTTTTTGTCAAAAAAGTCTAAATGGTAGCCGGGTAAAATCATAATAGGATTTTCTGGATGGACTGGTGTTAAGGAGGATTTTTTTCGGTTCCACCGTACTGCTTCATACCTTCAGACTATTGGTATTTGGACTATTGTTACAGTCATTTACGATAATTAAATGGAAGGAAATATAAAATCGTATTTTGGTGCTGACAACTGGGCATTGTATTTCCTAAGTCCACTTAGGAAATACAATGAATATATGTATGAGGAATGACTGATAACATTCGAAAGAATAATCATTTCCGTAACATATGGCCAACTACGATATGATCAACTGCGAGTTCCGGCATTTTATAAGTTACTATGTTTATAGAATGCAGACATGGAGTACGCTGGTCAAGTCAAAATTTGCAGCAAATAACTCATGGTGATGGATTAGCGGTTATGAAAGGATGTAACCAGAAACTGTAGCTTTTGCTATAATTTTTATGCAGTTTAGGTATCGTTCAAATTATCCATTTGATTACAGATGATACTGCGGAAAATGTCTTAATTTATTATCATGTAACTCGCTAAATATTTTAAATTTGTGACTCTAAAATGATGATCCAATATCTGTTACACACTTCGAATATAATTCTACTCTAGACATGATGTTAGACTGTGATGTTACATGGCCACCACTCTCAATGACAGTAAATTATAAAATCTTTCAGTATCTCACCTGCTAGCAACACAAGCATGTACCATAAAACCGCGACCATATCACAAATTGCATCAAGCGCCTGGAACTCCACGAGAAATGAAACTACAAGAGAAAAAGCACCGAAGGAACTGCTGATTGCGCAAACGGCAAGAAGGATCACGTAGCAAACTGCAAGGGATGCACTGGCCTTGAATGCTAAAAAGTGTGAGAATTAAGCAGCGAGGAAGGACAGTGGTCACTTGAAGCAGCTTATGTTTTAAAACCAACTTCATATGTACACTCCCACCAAATCATACCTGGAGAATTGCAATGACCTGCAACAATTTTCAACCATAAATCCTTTCGCTCTAGCTTAAAGAAAAATTGTATGGACATTATTCCGAGCTTGCATTGACCATAACTTGATCTAGAAACCAAACTCAATCTCCAACTTGGGATCAATAGACTCCAACAAAGACAAACTCACAAACCATATTCACAAAACTACCCTAAAGTAGAAATCATTCCCGCTTAGTAGTTATAGATCCAGTTTTACAACACAGTAGGCCTTGGCAAATTTCAGCGGTTATTCTAGTTGGATCCCTCAGATACCCACCATTTCAATCAAAGACTCCCACCTTTCGCCATTGCCAGTCAAATCAAGAACACAAAGATACAAAGTGGTTTTAAATAGCTATCCAGCTGCACATTGCGTTACTTCAGTCGGCTTTGTTTTCACAGTTTTGATAACTATGGTAAAACTGGTAAAACCTAATACAAACACCACCGCTTTAACCACTGCGCCAATATTGCTCGGTTAATTTGATTTATTCGAAAATTGTCCAATATTTCAATAATTGTCGACAAAGATCTCATTCGCTTCTTGTCCTATCAATTGCATATTCATCATGTTTCAGTGGCTTTCTTTAGCAATCGATACTACAAAGATGGGATCATTGAGCACAAAATGTTTAAATTTAAATTGTATAGTTGTGACTTAGAGAACGAGACTACTAACTCCTTTTCTAATTTCTTTGCTTACACGAGAAAATTTCCTAACTTATGTAAACTTAAAGCAACCGTTTCCTTGAGGTTGATTTCTGGAAAAATTTCAAAAGTTTAATTAGTTAACACAATTTAAACTTTACAAACCTATAGCTTTAACTTTAAAGATGAAAATGGTTAAAAATATTTTTATCTTAAACGACCAAGTGACGTATATCGTGCTTGTATAAATTTAAAAAAAATATACAGGGGTTGACTATAAACCAAGACATGTTGTTGTTCATGTTGAACCATAAAAAAAATATCACTACTCATCCTCATCAATATTGTTAGCATAATCATCGCATATCTATCGTCATGTTGAATCTAATTCTATTCTATTATACCATAAACATAAAAAAAAAAAAAAAAAATTGTAAACCAAAATAATGAATCAATTTATCAGAATCCAAATGATGGATATTCATAATTTTTATTTTAAATATATGTATAGAGCATACAACATAAAAGGGATATACCATCCGTTTCTACATATCTATACTCTATGTACGTCTGGTGGTTACGTTATCTATGTATTCTATCGGATGAGATTTTATTGATTGTGTTGTTATTGACAGATTGGTGGTTGTTAAATTATTTCTTTCCGTTTATATACATTATATGCTCCCCCTCGTTCCACCGCCGCCGCCTTGTTTGATAATATTTTGATATGATAATGATGACATGGGAAATTCTATATCCATCGACACACAAACATAACATGGGAAAATTGAATTTTAATTGTTTTTTTTTTTTTTTTTTTGGATCTTTGTATATCCAAGTATAATGTATCATGTTTGTATTTATGTAACCAATTTTATTTTTTTTTAATGTTGACCACAGATGATCCATATTATACAAATTTATTGGAAAAATTCTAAAAAAATATCGGGTATAATTTATATATTCGTATTGGTTTTTGTCATAATAGTCCCAATATTGTTATATTGCTGATATGAAAAGTTTATCAACGTTGCTTACGATGCAAGTAAAAAATCAAAATTAATATTGCATGTTTACAATTCATATAAAATTTATAAATAACAATAAGTGGAACTAAGAATGTCATATATGTAGGATCCGCATAATTGAGGTGACCGACCAATTAATACAGTGGTTAAAAGCAGTACCATTTGAATGGGTATGTGGACTAGTTTAAATTAAAGAGAGAATTAGTAACAAATAATTTTAAAGGATAGTGATGTTGAAAGCTTTTTTATTGTTTTAGAAAACCAGATTAGGGCAAAACGTCCTTTATACTAAGAGATTATTAGTGCTTTCCAAACCATCGTTTCCTCTCGAAGCTCGCATATCTTTTTACACCATTAACGACATGTCAATGATTTTTTACAAACTCCTATTCTTTTAATTGAAAAATAATCGGAAGTTATAATCGTTGAGTTTAGGATCATATTTTGAGACAGCTCGAATTTAAATAAAAACGGGCACCACTTGGTATTTTACTATAAAATATTTAGAATTAAACAGTTCGCAGACCAACTTTAACATAAATTGTAATATCAAATTTATCACAATTTAATAGTAGCAAAGTAAAGGACAAATTGACAATGAGGGCAAC
Organism: Tipula confusa; assembly: GCA_963556175.1. Lineage (NCBI taxonomy): Eukaryota > Metazoa > Arthropoda > Insecta > Diptera > Tipulidae > Tipula > Tipula confusa. The sequence goes on from OY744476.1 coordinate 45,914,684, forward strand.
TTACTTTAATATTTTTTAACATGTAATAACTTTGGTAGTAAGTGTACAACGCGGAGAGAGGCTAAAATTACTATTATAGTTGTTGGTTTTAAAAATTAGAAACATTTTACCTACAGTTTTTCAAATATAATCGAAACGTACACCTAACATCTTCCTCACTAGTCTAAGTTTATGTCACCTAGACCCCACTATTTAGCTTTACATTTACATTTTTTAACAGCCAGCCAAGTTCTTTCAAAAACACTTTCAAAGAGGGCATATCCGTGGAACCTATATTTACAAAGTACAGTTAGCTTTCCTCTTTTTTTGCTTAGCTCCATTATCAATAAAATTATTGATTATTGGTTTGTTTGTACTAATCTTCCAGCTTGTCAATTTTTTATTTGGCCATTTCCTGTAGATGAACGTGTAGTTATATAAACATGTTGAATACATATTTTTGCACAATATTTCTGAAATACTTTCGGTGTAAAAGCTGCCTCTTTGTTTTGTTATTAGGTTTAAAAATTCATTCATTTATGAACTAGGAAACTGTTTAAGTTAACCTTGAATGCGCTGATTTAATAATTATACTTTAATTTTCAAGTGTTGGTATCCTTTGTAAACCTAACATTTTTTTCTGTTCCCTTTAACAATCGTTTTGCGTTTACAATTTTTCGGTGTTCATTCCACCATAAACATATGGCTGATTCATTAATTTAAATTTTAAATTTTTCAAAACAAATGGCTCAGCTTTATATCTTTCTCTTTTTATTTTTATTATGCCGTCTCTTTTACTCGATTTTCGTTCAAACAAAAATATAACGTTAAAGCAACTCTTGTAAAAAGTTTCCTAAGATAGTCACATGACTGTTTTGAGTTATATAATTGGTTGAAAAAATTGTTTAACCTTCACCTTGACTGTATACATCTGGGTGTAGATCAGAATTTTCACTTTTGAATAGTTTTGTAGTGTTTTAACGGATTTTAATTTCGTTTGAACTCAGTTAGTAAATTTTTGAGCTTATTTCTTCATGTCAAAATTAAAAAAAATTTGATGCTTTTTTAACAAAATTTCACTATTTTTCTATAACCTTGACTGTTTATACCCGGATGTAGTTTTTTTTCGTCATACTTTTTCTTTGGAAGAAATAAAAATAACCTGTAAATTCTGGCTTATAAACAAGGTAGGATATTTTAGTCAAATTTTCATGGGTCAATAACCTGTAAGGGTTAATTTGGTGATTTATGGAACAAATATAACAAAACCAGCTATAGTTTAAAATAAAAATGGTACTAATCAAAATATTATTTGTCCAGATATCATATTAACAAACCATCTTAAAGATTAATGGAAGATAAGGACTTTAGTTAAAAGTATTCTAGATGCGAACATAGGTAAGTAAATTAAAGAACTTAAGAACTTCAAAACAATAGATCCTATTCCTATTATTGACAAATCTGATCCCATCTTCAAATTTAGATGTACCAAAAAAGTTAGATGCGGCAGGTTTAAACGACAAATCAGAGTTTTGATCGAAAATCCTGCGTTAAACGAAAAGAAGATAGAATGGTAAATTCTGATTCCCCAAATTGAGTGAATTTTAGATAATCCAGGGATGTTTTTAATTTTTTCTGTAAAAATTAGAAAAAACTTATTTCTGAGTGATCAATTACCGATTGTGGCCATTTACATTTGAATCTATAGGTTGGAGTAAATTCAGAAATACTCCCTCCAATGGGTAATTTTACATGCCAGATGTTCGGAATCAAAAATTACACATAAACCAAATTGCTCTAGAAATGTTTGAACTTTCGAGTATAAGCCTCATAAGCTAAAAGTGATTTTTAGTTCTATCAGTGTTGGCATATAACTTTGTTATTGGATCAATACATACCAGGTGTCTTTTAAACTTTAAAGCACAACAATTAAAGCACAAATTAGTCAAAAAACCCATGACAATATCCTGATGCATTCTATATTCGTATACCCATTACCATTACTAAACGCCACTTTGTTGGAATCAGTTCTTGTTCTTTGACTTTTTAGGTGGCATTTCAAATAATTTCCAGTACTTAAAAATAAATTGACACTAAACACAAAATACAAATTATATGCAATTTTTCCGCGCACAATATAAAATTATCACTGAATAGTAAAAAATTAAAACAAAAGCAACAAACATATTTTGAAAATGTTACTTTGATTTTTAATTTATAATGCACTGTACTGAAAATTAGCTGTCCAACACTTGACTAACTTCATAATATAATGTACGCAGTCAAATATAAATACAGATTTAAGTTTCCATTTTGTTAATGTTCCCGTGTTCCTTTCTGAAATTTGATGACGTTTGAAATTGACTGTGAATTTGTTATTTTTTTGCCATTTTGCAGTCCGTAAAGTTTTTGACTTACATCTATTGTAAACATTTGAATTAATGACGATTTTAGTTTTTATATTTACTTGAAAACTGGCGAAAAACACATGATTGGACACCTGGAGTTGAGCTAAAAATATTTTAACACCGCACAGCACCATAAAAAAGAAAAAAGTATTAATAGAAATGCCCAAAACAACTGTTACATAGGCTTCTGGATTTCAAGTTTCCTTCGTCGAATTTCATTGTATTATTTGGTTTTTATAAGAGAAATTTGTCCTTATCCCAGTGCCATAAAGAAACATGGCCTACAACATCAGAACAATATATTTGTAAGAACATCGTCACCACGACCCACAGGGCTTAAACCACCAACACCAATGCTAATTGATCCATCTGTTCAGACAAGACAGGTCAATTACATATCAACCATCCTACGAATCAACAAGATGACGAGATGAATCAACCAAATAATCAACAGAATTACCCAGACAAACAAAATTATCAATCAGCATTTTAACGTGAGCATTCTACCAGAATATACCATGGAATAATCAAGGATTTACCACATAGAAACCGAAGGTGAAGAAGTATTATATAATCTGGTTATTAACAAACTGTCGGACGTGGGCATATGCCATCAGAAGGAAGAACAGGAGAGTGAAAACACCGAGCTAAATTTTACGATGAGCGTCTCTCTAGCGTACCATATACTTAAAATATAAAACTAGAGATAATAAATTTCTCATAGATCGGAAATCAATCTCCCCAATCTGGGTGGTGGAAAAGAAGTTAGATGCTTCCAGTATAAAAAATATTGGATGGTCATTGACTTTAAAATAATCAACGCCGTTACAACGTCGGACGGTTACGCAATCTCAGATATATCCAATACACAGGCGAATCTTGAGAATTCACAATTTTTCACCACAATCGACCTCCGTCTTTCATCAGATGAAAATGAAAGAAACGGATATAAAAAAGACATCATTTTTCACAATGAATGGGGATTATGAATTCCTAAGGCTTCTTTTTCGATTCAAAATGCACCGGCAATCTTTCAGAGGATGTTAGACAACGTGCTGAAGGAATTCATGGAAAAAATATGTTATGTGTACATGATGACGTCATAATATTTGTAGGAAATATAGAAGAAGAGCATTTGGATACCGTTAGGAACATATTTTCAAAACTAAAAAAAGCAAATCTGAGAGTAAATCTTAATAAAACGAAGTTTCTGAAGAACGAAATCGAGTTTATCGATTACAATATAACCATTCAGGGTATCAAACCTGATGAAAAAAAAGTGTGCGTAATTCAAAAAAAAAAAAACCCGGAGAACTTAAAAGATTCAACAGAAATACTCATCTTTCCTTATTTTGCAAAGCCGTTCATCATAACAACGGATGCTTCGGATACTGCAATTGGAGGAGTGTTATCGCAGGATGAACGGGGCAAAGATAGACCTATTACATTCATCTACAGGTCGGTAAATACGACGGAGTAAAATTATGCTGTATACGGAAAGGAAATGTTGGCTATAATATGGTCATTGGATAGCATACAGAACTATTTATACGGCGTAAAAAAAATTAAGATTGTCACGGATAATTAGCCCCTTACATTTTCATTAAGCAATCGTAACAACAACGCAAAAGTAAAGCAATGGAAATCATGTATAGAGGAATATAATTATTAAATAATTAACAAACAAGGTTGCACCAACAAAGCGGTAGATGCCCTATCACGACATGAACTAGAAACAAATATGCTATCAACAGATGGGATAATTCACAGAGCAGATCAAGATAACATTCTCTTAATACAATACTGTGAGGCACCATAAATGAATTCAAGAATCAGTTCATCATCACGGAAGACAAAGAAATCTACGCCTTTGAGAACCCTCACCCGAACTATCTGAGGCATTTTTTCCCGAAATCAGATAAACAAAGAAACACTGACGAGAACCCTAAAAAAAGGGCTTAGCTCAACAACAGTCAAACAGAATAAACAGGTTATAAAGAACTTATCTTAAATCAACATTAGATATTCGGGATAACGCAGAAATGCAACATGTTCTACGAATCTACCATTTGTGAGGAAAACTGCCTAGAGGCAATACACAACGATCGTTGTATCAGTCAACTCATAAGGGGGTACGTATGCAAATTGTGATTACCAATACTTGAACAACTTTAATGGAGAGATCTACGGCATCAACACAAACAAACATCTAGAGGGATTTTTTTAATACAATACAATAATGAGACCATAATAATCAACAACATGACATCCATTAACCAAGAAAAGACTTCAATCAAATATAACAGAGGAAGGTATGAGAAATTAGGACTTACAGATTTAGGAATCATAATCTCGATCTTAATGGTTATTTCGGGTTTTTTAATCACAAAAAGAAATCACTACTACAAAATATGGCAAAATATCAGAAACCAGCTCAACAACAAGAGATTTTCAGCTGTTTCACCTCTTCGAAACATCGTTTCGTTAACTTATATATATATATATATATATATATATATATATATATATATATATATATATATATATATATATATATATATATATATATATATATATAAACTTCGCTAAAGCAGTCAAACTGTGGTTACACGACCGACAAATTAATTTTTATAACTGAAAGCCTCAGTTATGCTTAGCGTCAGCTTTACAACCAGACAAGAGACCAAAAATTTAAGCTGAAATTTAAATATCTTTGGATTCGAAATGTCACAATAATGATGAGGAAAGATGATGGAAGCAGAATTTTTGTTATTAAGAACCAAGGGGACCTTAAGTCAATCGTGTAGTTAAATTATAATAATATTATAAATTTTATATTATAATAGTCATCAAGGGCATGTAACACATTCTGATCCTCCTTCTTCCTCTTCTGATAAATTTGTGGTCGTCCATCAAAATACCAACAGCTTAAGAAAAAATTTCGATAAAGTTTATTCACATTTTGCAACCTATAATATTCCACCCGATTTAATTGTTCTATCCGAAGTTTGGATAACTGATGAGCTAAAGTCCAGCAATCGCTTTCATATTACAGATTTTTAAACCGTAGACTGTTGTAACAATAACTACAGGTCAGGAGGTATCATTGTATATGTTAAAGATTATATTTAGTTCACCTCTAGTGTTCTTAATGTGGATGTAGCTGACATTGTATAAATAAATTGCTCCATAAATTCCAAAAAAGTTTGCGTTATATGTATTTACCGGCATCATTCTCAAACCATAAATAATTTTATTGAATATTTCTCTAGATATTTGGCTAGTTATGGCGTAAAGTAGGACGTTAATTAACCGCGAAAGAGTTGGGAGAGCTTCGGCCCCAAAACAGATTGCATAGAAATAAACAAACAAACAAACAAAATATTTCTCTAGATATTTGCACAAAATTCATTCTAAAAGTTTAATAATTTTTGGTGACATAAATATTGATATATCCAAACATGGGGATGTTGAAGTTGATAGTTATCTGGTAATGATGGCTTCTTTTGGATTAAATTCATTAGTGAGCACGCACATAAGGATAACAAATAATTCTGCAACAACAATTGACCACATTTTCGTGCGCTCTAGGCTTAACTCGTGCTTTGATTTTTCACCGGAAGTTTTAAATTTTGGGTTGTCTGACCATCACATGTTGTCCCTAACTATTGATAATTGTTCAGCATCAACACAAAATAAATTTGTATCTAAAGTAAATATAAAAATTAATTACACTAAATTAAATATAGTTTTTTCTAATGAAACATGGGTGCAGGTGATGAAAGAAGCAGACGTTAATAAAGCATTTGAACTTTTTATTAGTGTTTTATCGACTTAAATAAAAGAATGTACAGGTCCTGTTATTACTTTGAAGCGCTACTTTAAGAAACAAAATTTGATTTCCAATGTGTTGTATAAAAAAATTCCACTAAAAAATAAGTTGGCGAAATCACTAAAAAACATCCAGATAATTCTTAGTTAAAGCTTAAAGTTGATTCTTTAATTTACTAAATAAATCAAGAAATACCAATAGTCAAAAGTACTTATTAAATGTCGAAATTTGGTAGTTATAATTGCGATTAAAAAAAAAAATGGCGCTTAACAGAATAAATTATTAATGGAGGAAAGACAGAAAATTCAATTAAATGTATTCGGTACCGAAATTCCCTATTAAACACATAAATAAAAAAAGGTTATTTGACTTTTATTTTTATTTTTCATATACAGTATATGGCCTAGCTGTACATAAAAATATATGTATATGAGAGATCCTTTTTCAGTATTTTGGTTTTTTATGTTTTGTGAAGAAAAATGATTTTATGGGATTTTAAAATAATTTTTTTCGTAAGGACTTTTTGCTTAAATTGTTTTATGAGTATATGTATGTGTGCTTAGATGTGTTTGAGAGGTATAATGTACGCATATGATGTGTGTTGGTGGAAAATTGGATATTAGAAGGTTAATGAATGATAAATTGTTTAATGTTCTCGTTTTTTTATTTCTTGTTAGGTGAATGATTTTCTGATATGACAAAAAAACTAAGAGACTTTTTTTTAATTTGATTAGAAAGATAATAAAACAACTATGGGGTAGGTAATGGTTGGGGTTGTGGTAAAATTTTATAGTATGTTGTTTTTTCGAAGCACAGTTAAGGCACTCACTATTTAATTTTCATATTTTTATTAAGTTATATAAATATATATATATATATATATATATATATATATATATATATATATATATATATATATATATATATATATATATAATTTATTTTTCTTTATTTATTTATTTTCTTCAAAATATATACAAATATGCTTATATAATACAACATAACAATACAAAAGTAGAACAAAATCTAGGAACTGCTATGATTTATTATAAAATCAGTACAGCAGCACCTTCACAGAAATAAACTCATTATTACATTGTTAGGGGGGGGGGGGGGGTTAATTATGAATTAATTTTAGGTGTTAGTTTTAGACGAAGAAATATTATTCTAATCTTATAAATACATGTTCAACATTTTCCATTTTCATAATCCAAATTCCTAATTTTAATAAGAAAACGCGTGAATTCGATGATAGGTTCAACTCATCGGGTAATCTGTTAAAAAGCATTGGAGCGATAGCTACGTAGAACTTGTTGAAATGTTCCAATTTTAAAACACAAACGTTAAAATTTTCTTTATGAAAATGTATGAAAATTTATGAAACATACAGGTCTCGAAGAGGCATTATCAATAATTTAATATATTTCTAATTTTGTATTTTTGTATAATAATTGAAGAAACTAGGGTAGAGTAGTACATACCAGCTCGGCACGTTATCCCATATTGAAGAAATGTTTTTAAAAATTTTAGAAACACTGAAAGTAGTGAGATCGGCCGATAGTTGTCTATATTTAACTCATCGTCTTTTTTATTTTTTAAATTATTTTTGGGTATGACAATAGAAGTTTTAGAATATTAGGAAATACTCCATTTACCAAACTTTTATTAAATAATTCTTCCAAAATAAACAATAGATGGTTGGAAATTTGCTTAAAAGAATCCGTGTTATCCAAAGTTGATATTATTGACAAAACTTCATTTTTACTTATTGGTTTGAAGAAAAAGAAGAGGTTCTTCTTTTGGTGAGATATATGTATCACTCTTGTGATTACTAGATTGGCTTAAATTCTGGCGTAATTGCTTTAGGTTTCAAGAAAGTATATGTTAAATGTATAAGCCATTACTTGCGCATCATATAATTGGGAATTTCGGTACCGAATACATTTAATTGAATTTTCTGTCTTTCCTCCATTAATAATTTATTCTGTTAAGCGCCATTTTTTTTTTTAATCGCAATTATAACTACCAAATTTCGACATTTAATAAGTACTTTTGACTATTGGTATTTCTTGATTTATTTAGTAAATTAAAGAATCAACTTTAAGCTTTAACTAAGAATTATCTGGATGTTTTTTAGTGATTTCGCCAACTTATTTTTTAGTGGAATTTTTTTATACAACACATTGGAAATCAAATTTTGTTTCTTAAAGTAGCGCTTCAAAGTAATAACAGGACCTGTACATTCTTTTATTTAAGTCGATAAAACACTAATAAAAAGTTCAAATGCTTTATTAACGTCTGCTTCTTTCATCACCTGCACCCATGTTTCATTAGAAAAAACTATATTTAATTTAGTGTAATTAATTTTTATATTTACTTTAGATACAAATTTATTTTGTGTTGATGCTGAACAATTATCAATAGTTAGGGACAACATGTGATGGTCAGACAACCCAAAATTTAAAACTTCCGGTGAAAAATCAAAGCACGAGTTAAGCCTAGAGCGCACGAAAATGTGGTCAATTGTTGTTGCAGAATTATTTGTTATCCTTATGTGCGTGCTCACTAATGAATTTAATCCAAAAGAAGCCATCATTACCAGATAACTATCAACTTCAACATCCCCATGTTTGGATATATCAATATTTATGTCACCAAAAATTATTAAACTTTTAGAATGAATTTTGTGCAAATATCTAGAGAAATATTTTGTTTGTTTGTTTGTTTATTTCTATGCAATCTGTTTTGGGGCCGAAGCTCTCCCAACTCTTTCGCGGTTAATTAACGTCCTACTTTACGCCATAACTAGCCAAATATCTAGAGAAATATTCAATAAAATTATTTATGGTTTGAGAATGATGCCGGTAAATACATATAACGCAAACTTTTTTGGAATTTATGGAGCAATTTATTTATACAATGTCAGCTACATCCACATTAAGAACACTAGAGGTGAACTAAATATAATCTTTAACATATACAATGATACCTCCTGACCTGTAGTTATTGTTACAACAGTCTACGGTTTAAAAATCTGTAATATGAAAGCGATTGCTGGACTTTAGCTCATCAGTTATCCAAACTTCGGATAGAACAATTAAATCGGGTGGAATATTATAGGTTGCAAAATGTGAATAAACTTTATCGAAATTTTTTCTTAAGCTGTTGGTATTTTGATGGACGACCACAAATTTATCAGAAGAGGAAGAAGGAGGATCAGAATGTGTTACATGCCCTTGATGACTATTATAATATAAAATTTATAATATTATTATAATTTAACTACACGATTGACTTAAGGTCCCCTTGGTTCTTAATAACAAAAATTCTGCTTCCATCATCTTTCCTCATCATTATTGTGACATTTCGAATCCAAAGATATTTAAATTTCAGCTTAAATTTTTGGTCTCTTGTCTGGTTGTAAAGCTGACGCTAAGCATAACTGAGGCTTTCAGTTATAAAAATTAATTTGTCGGTCGTGTAACCACAGTTTGACTGCTTTAGCGAAGTTTATATATATATATATATATATATATATATATATATATATATATATATATATATATATATATATATATATAAACTTCGCTAAAGCAGTCAAACTGTGGTTACACGACCGACAAATTAATTTTTATAACTGAAAGCCTCAGTTATGCTTAGCGTCAGCTTTACAACCAGACAAGAGACCAAAAATTTAAGCTGAAATTTAAATATCTTTGGATTCGAAATGTCACAATAATGATGAGGAAAGATGATGGAAGCAGAATTTTTGTTATTAAGAACCAAGGGGACCTTAAGTCAATCGTGTAGTTAAATTATAATAATATTATAAATTTTATATTATAATAGTCATCAAGGGCATGTAACACATTCTGATCCTCCTTCTTCCTCTTCTGATAAATTTGTGGTCGTCCATCAAAATACCAACAGCTTAAGAAAAAATTTCGATAAAGTTTATTCACATTTTGCAACCTATAATATTCCACCCGATTTAATTGTTCTATCCGAAGTTTGGATAACTGATGAGCTAAAGTCCAGCAATCGCTTTCATATTACAGATTTTTAAACCGTAGACTGTTGTAACAATAACTACAGGTCAGGAGGTATCATTGTATATGTTAAAGATTATATTTAGTTCACCTCTAGTGTTCTTAATGTGGATGTAGCTGACATTGTATAAATAAATTGCTCCATAAATTCCAAAAAAGTTTGCGTTATATGTATTTACCGGCATCATTCTCAAACCATAAATAATTTTATTGAATATTTCTCTAGATATTTGGCTAGTTATGGCGTAAAGTAGGACGTTAATTAACCGCGAAAGAGTTGGGAGAGCTTCGGCCCCAAAACAGATTGCATAGAAATAAACAAACAAACAAACAAAATATTTCTCTAGATATTTGCACAAAATTCATTCTAAAAGTTTAATAATTTTTGGTGACATAAATATTGATATATCCAAACATGGGGATGTTGAAGTTGATAGTTATCTGGTAATGATGGCTTCTTTTGGATTAAATTCATTAGTGAGCACGCACATAAGGATAACAAATAATTCTGCAACAACAATTGACCACATTTTCGTGCGCTCTAGGCTTAACTCGTGCTTTGATTTTTCACCGGAAGTTTTAAATTTTGGGTTGTCTGACCATCACATGTTGTCCCTAACTATTGATAATTGTTCAGCATCAACACAAAATAAATTTGTATCTAAAGTAAATATAAAAATTAATTACACTAAATTAAATATAGTTTTTTCTAATGAAACATGGGTGCAGGTGATGAAAGAAGCAGACGTTAATAAAGCATTTGAACTTTTTATTAGTGTTTTATCGACTTAAATAAAAGAATGTACAGGTCCTGTTATTACTTTGAAGCGCTACTTTAAGAAACAAAATTTGATTTCCAATGTGTTGTATAAAAAAATTCCACTAAAAAATAAGTTGGCGAAATCACTAAAAAACATCCAGATAATTCTTAGTTAAAGCTTAAAGTTGATTCTTTAATTTACTAAATAAATCAAGAAATACCAATAGTCAAAAGTACTTATTAAATGTCGAAATTTGGTAGTTATAATTGCGATTAAAAAAAAAAATGGCGCTTAACAGAATAAATTATTAATGGAGGAAAGACAGAAAATTCAATTAAATGTATTCGGTACCGAAATTCCCAATTATATGATGCGCAAGTAATGGCTTATACATTTAACATATACTTTCTTGAAACCTAAAGCAATTACGCCAGAATTTAAGCCAATCTAGTAATCACAAGAGTGATACATATATCTCACCAAAAGAAGAACCTCTTCTTTTTCTTCAAACCAATAAGTAAAAATGAAGTTTTGTCAATAATATCAACTTTGGATAACACGGATTCTTTTAAGCAAATTTCCAACCATCTATTGTTTATTTTGGAAGAATTATTTAATAAAAGTTTGGTAAATGGAGTATTTCCTAATATTCTAAAACTTCTATTGTCATACCCAAAAATAATTTAAAAAATAAAAAAGACGATGAGTTAAATATAGACAACTATCGGCCGATCTCACTACTTTCAGTGTTTCTAAAATTTTTAAAAACATTTCTTCAATATGGGATAACGTGCCGAGCTGGTATGTACTACTCTACCCTAGTTTCTTCAATTATTATACAAAAATACAAAATTAGAAATATATTAAATTATTGATAATGCCTCTTCGAGACCTGTATGTTTCATAAATTTTCATACATTTTCATAAAGAAAATTTTAACGTTTGTGTTTTAAAATTGGAACATTTCAACAAGTTCTACGTAGCTATCGCTCCAATGCTTTTTAACAGATTACCCGATGAGTTGAACCTATCATCGAATTCACGCGTTTTCTTATTAAAATTAGGAATTTGGATTATGAAAATGGAAAATGTTGAACATGTATTTATAAGATTAGAATAATATTTCTTCGTCTAAAACTAACACCTAAAATTAATTCATAATTAACCCCCCCCCCCCCTAACAATGTAATAATGAGTTTATTTCTGTGAAGGTGCTGCTGTACTGATTTTATAATAAATCATAGCAGTTCCTAGATTTTGTTCTACTTTTGTATTGTTATGTTGTATTATATAAGCATATTTGTATATATTTTGAAGAAAATAAATAAATAAAGAAAAATAAATTATATATATATATATATATATATATATATATATATATATATATATATATATATATATATATATATATATATTTATATAACTTAATAAAAATATGAAAATTAAATAGTGAGTGCCTTAACTGTGCTTCGAAAAAACAACATACTATAAAATTTTACCACAACCCCAACCATTACCTACCCCATAGTTGTTTTATTATCTTTCTAATCAAATTAAAAAAAAGTCTCTTAGTTTTTTTGTCATATCAGAAAATCATTCACCTAACAAGAAATAAAAAAACGAGAACATTAAACAATTTATCATTCATTAACCTTCTAATATCCAATTTTCCACCAACACACATCATATGCGTACATTATACCTCTCAAACACATCTAAGCACACATACATATACTCATAAAACAATTTAAGCAAAAAGTCCTTACGAAAAAAATTATTTTAAAATCCCATAAAATCATTTTTCTTCACAAAACATAAAAAACCAAAATACTGAAAAAGGATCTCTCATATACATATATTTTTATGTACAGCTAGGCCATATACTGTATATGAAAAATAAAAATAAAAGTCAAATAACCTTTTTTTATTTATGTGTTTAATAGGCTTTCCTATTTTTAAAGAGATTCCGACGAAAAAGGTACAACGAGTATTTTAAATAAAGGAAGCGTCGGTTTCTCAAGAAATCCGCATTTCTCAATATATGATTAATAATGTGCGTCCAAGTTAAAAATGATAATTGTATTATTATATTGATAAGGATTTGTGTGCATAAATAAAATACAAAAATGGGATGAAAAATAACTATTTTTCCGATAACGAACCAAACATCCTTTTTTTTTTTTTTGGTTGGAGTACCTAAAATTTTACAACCGATTTTGCCTTGATTTTTATTTATACTCTTGAATGTATATAGAGAGGGGTAATATGTTTGATTTATCTACTTAACACGAGATGTCATTTCGGTTGTAATTCTCTCTTGACTCGTGCACACATTTCTCCTTCTTTTATTTTATTTTCGATAAGGAAAATTTCTCTTTTTGCCTTTGTATTAGTCGTTTGTACACATTTTTTTTTGTGTATTTTGATTTGGGAAATCCTAGGTACTCAACACAACAAAATAACAATCTCCTGAATGTTTTTCTTTTAACCGTTATGAATAAACAAGGATAACTGATACAGTATGCCGTCGGCTATGAAACTAATAACATGGTTTTTATTTTTGTCTCGTGCACTCCGTGGTATAAATAAATATTAGTTGGAAAAATTTATTATTTTAAGTTTTTCCGGAAAAATTAATTTATTTTAAGTTTTTATTTTTCAATAATTATTCGATGTGATTCAAAGTGTGTGTGTGCATTTGAGTGAAAATTTATTTAGTGGAAAAAAAAATTATTAATTCATATTGTGAAAGTTAATTAATTATTGAAAAAAAAAAAATGTAAAATTTATAAATTATCGTTGAGTGAAATTTAATTTTTGTCATTATTTGAGTGAAAAAAATTTAATAATTGTGTGAAATTATTTTAAATTTATTCATAAATATAAAGTGGATTTTAGTGTTAGTTTTCACATTTATATATTATAATCATGGTGGATGTATCGTCGATTATCGAGGGTACCGTAAAATTTCGAGATGGGAAAAAGGTGAAAATTATAACAAAATCTAAATGTATTTTGAGTGGAATTCCACATACACACACATTATATATAGCTTATTTATGAGAAGAGATTGAGATTAAATATATTTCAAAATTAATGAAAATTGTTCTATATATACGTGTCTAATTTTATTACATGCCGAAAACGAAAATTTATATCAATTCAAGCCGCCGCCTGGTGCGGTGGATTTAATATGTCAAATTAAGTTGTGAAGTGAAATTTATTTGCTACAAGTAGTAATGACATGAGAAAATGTTTTTCGTATTTTACTTGATTTATTGTTTAAGTAAATGATACTTAGTAGTGGGTTACGGATTTTTCGTTGGTTTTCCTTCAACCGTATATATTTGGGTCATGTACGGGAAATAATAGTTCGATGTGTCGTTAACATTATAATAAGTATGTATGGATATACACACATTATGTATGGTTGAGGTGAAATTATATGGTTCATGTGTGTATATGTGTAATGGGGATATTATATGGGGATATAATTCTGGGATATTATGATTAGATGTAAAGCCAACCAACATTTATTTATACGCGCGTAATTTGCATTTATATTGAAAACTTTGAACAAAGGTTAAATTCCACAACAATTTTTATATCATTTTATGAAAATCTTTCGGAACCGCAGATTTTCATTTTTTTTTATTTTATCGCGAAAAACATTTAAAAAATGTCATAAAATTTTTTTTTTTCGTTTTAAACAAATTTTTTATTTTTATTTTTTTTTTTGGTTTATTGTGAATTGTGGATTTAAGTGGAGAAACTGAATTTTGGTGGGATAACATTTTATTGCCGATAATTTAAAACCGTATAATTTTTTTTTATGCCATACTGTGTCGTACAGTGCACAATTTAAAAACATATGAGTGTGATCATAATGTGACATTTTGTTTTAGTGTCAAACTGTGTTTCTTGGGGTTTGGTTCAAATGCAATTTGTATAAAGTTTTATATCAAATATTATCATTACTTTATTGTAGTGGGATATGATAGTCAGAATTGGAAGAGATTATTTATTGTTCACTTTGACATGCTTTGTGAATTATATCATTTGCTAATTTGAGTTTTGGAAATCAATTTTATAGTTGGTAAAAAACCCTTATTAATCATGGAGAAGCCATTAAACTCTTCAATTCCTAGTGTCCAAACATCTTATCTTAGTTAATCGGAGGTTCCGGGGGGATGCTCTGGCATTGGCAGTTTAATTAGAATGTCATTTCTTAAAACAAATAAAATGTCTCTTTTTGCAGGTTCAATAAATGTTTGACTTATAAGATGTTTCCTTAAGAAAGAAGCTCACAACGTATGTCTCATTTTCTTCTACTTCCACAATTTTTCCAACGTAAAACATTAAACACGACTTTACTGTGAACTTAACTAAAACGTATGTTCCTGTTCCTAGTGTATCCGTGTCAATGAGAAGCATTTTCTGAACATGATGGTTAGAATTTACTTCTTTTGAAAAATTGTAAACTGAATCAAGAGATTCGGCATACGAAATTGCGTCCGAATCGCCTTCTAATGAATAAAACTCATTTTTTTTTGTTTTTGCCTGTTTTTGTCCCTTTGGTTTAGCTGTTGCATTCATTTGATTGTTTTTTGCTTTTAAAATGGTTTCAATCCGAATATAAATCCGTGATTTGCTTTCTCTTTTGGTTTGTTTTTTTTTGCGTACCCGAGGAATAGGGTGAATTTCGTTAGGACTCAGTAGATAATTTATGGGTTATTCATTGTCAGTAAAGACTTAGTAATTGTGGTTTACGGCCTCAGGCACATTTTCATTTAATTTCATTTCGCCTAAAAAATTTTAAAATAATATATATATTATAAATTGGTAAATTTGTAGCCAACTAGATTCACCTTCAGCTACATAAGCATCATCGGCAAAGATTATGATGTTAAATGGAGAAATACCTGTAACGAGAAATCCATTATGATAATTGTTTTCTGGTGAAAATGCTTTTAAAAATGGCAATTTAGTCAATCGGCTAATATCGTAAATGGTGATATAAGCAAAGGGTAAATGACATCCTGTAATATTAACAATTGCTACAAGAGTAGCAATTATCTAAATACAACAGTCAATAATTTTTAAAAATGAAATAAGATAATACTATGCTAAAATGTACTTACTTTTGGCGGCCTGTTTCGTCTGAGTTATAAATATCTAACATTAACCGAATGTTTATTTAAGCAAAATTTCAAGTTTTCAAAAAAATCATTTACTGCAGTTCTGTTGAGTCCTTTTAGACGTGCCACGCTGGTTTTCTCGGGTTTTCTTAAAGAAAGCAGAAGGTTTCTTTTAAGGAAGCCAAAGAGCCAGTCTCTGCCCACAGTTTTATTTATATCCCATGATGATGGGCGTGGAATGTCATTAAGTCTAGCAAACTGGTAGGCAAAACTCAGTGCAGCCTTATAACTTAAACCATATTGCAGCTTCGAACACTTTTTCAAATAGTTGGCTATATCTTTTGTGATTTTTGGTAAGTACTTGACTAATGGCGTATTTTGAGGAGTATTTAAATTGATGTAAATCGATATACTCTCGTAACCCGAATCAAAGTTTGTATCTAAGGAGAGTGAATTAATCGAATCTTTTTTTTATACTGGTATTTAGAGTGCTTCGTTGTATTTTAAAGATGCATTGGTCGGCGTTTCGATTTTTCTAATTACTATATTATATATTTACTATATTGCGTTTTTTATGGCTTCTTTGCTTATAGAATTCCTATCAGTCTTTCTTTTGTAATTTCACACCATTTCTTATAAACTAATACACCTAAATTAAATGCTATTATATTCCAATTAAGAAGGGCACAATCGCCAGTATAATGAGGCATTTCCCGCAAATGACTAATGCACCAACAACTTAATTATTTATTTTGATTTAATTGATAACAATACTTTAACTGGAAAACTAATTAATTTATCTACTAGAAGTCACATATATAATCTTAAAAAGTAAAAACAAATTTAATAAAAAATCTTACTCACAACTACATCTTCTTTTACAAGTGATGAACTACGACTGTGAAACATCAGGGATATTTTTGAAACAAAAATCTGTTGAATAGTACCACAAACTAAATAACTATATAGACGTAACATACGAGAAACAAAAATGAATTTAAAAAATCATTTGTTTATACAGTGAAACTTCTGAAAAATGATGAAACAAAAAAATCGTAAAAAGTTTTAATTCTATGCATTGGTTTGCTATGTTCAACTTTTTGGTTAATTAATACCCAAAATCTAAATTAGCGTACCCCTCATTTGTTTTCTTTTCTTTATATGATATGAGACTTCTTAGTATTAGATAGTTTTTGGTAGTACTTTTTTTAGAATTTTAAATCTTTAGGAAAGTAATTAAACCTGATGTGGCGAATGTGCCCCCATGGCGAATCTGCCCCACTTTACCCTATAAATATATATATATATATATATATATATATATATATATATATATATATATATATACATATATATATATATATATATATATATATATATATATATATATATATATATATATATATATATATATATATCGATAAAAACAGTATCAACGAATTTCTTAAGATTAAGATTGTAATAAACTCCATTTAAGAATTCAATTAGTGCTGATTCGGTATTTTTACCGGGCCGGACACCATATCGACTGATACAAATTTCATGAAATATATTAAGACAACAATTGATTCAAGATTTTCTTGCTTTTCCCATAACTTTCAATATAATTGGTTGCAAACGGATCGATCGGTAGTTATCTTTACATAACTTATCTACTTTTTTGAATACAATAGCTAAAACGATGGTTTAAAAGAATCAGGAACGCAACCTATTACAACGGTTTATCTAACAAGGACAAGATCTTTTATTTACTATATAACATATTTGAGCTCATCCGAATGATATCAACGCTAATACAAAGACGACTAATACAATAGAATTTAATTCAAGATTTATGTCACCAATTTCAGTAGCATCATGAAAAGATAATAAGCAATAATTTTACATAAATATAACCATTAAATTAACATTAAATTAACTACAGATCTCACATCATCTTACTTGCACATCATCTTACTATCCCTACCACAGTATGAAAGTTTGTTCCCATAATAGTAAAACTTATGATAAATAATCTTGAAGCGGCTGCACCTATGCGGCTCAAACGCGGCGCATATCAGCCACATACCAACCAATCTAATCAACACATATAAACCATGTGACAAGATTTACTAATAAAAGCACTAAAATAAAATAAAATAAAAAACAAAAAAATTTTAAAGAATAAAAACAATGTTTTTACTTTGTTTTTATTTTTTATAATTTTTTTGTTTTTGTTTTTTTTTGTTCCGCAAACTAGCGATTTGATTGGTAAATGTTGTCACATGGTTTAGCTGTGTTGATTTGATTGGTTGGTATGCGGCTGATACGTGCAGCCGCCTTTAGCATCAAATTTAGCAGAGTTTTAAGTAATATGTTTGCAGTTTTATGCTATAAAGATGGTTCCTACATGTTTTACCAATTCTTTTTTACACCATTATATTTATACTATTGATAACAAATATGTATGTCACTAACCCACTCTCTAATCTCTATTAAGAAAGTGGAATTATTGCACCTTTTCCTTTTAACTAAGGGAGTACTAGCTTATACTGCTTTTTGAATATTCTTCCATTTCGTTTTCTAATTGAACCGGAAACTTGATTGGTACCTGAAGATTGGTAATTTCTTAAAGAATAGTTCCTAATTGGTTTTATAGTTTACTAGCTAGTCTCAGTACATTTTCTTGCATCAATTGTTTTTTGACTATATAGACGCCTGTTAAAAGTTTAAAGGCTTTTTTTAACATTTGGTGATTAACATTTACTGATTTTCTGTGAAATCTTTAGTTGCTGACCATATATATCAATTAGCATACTTGGTGCCGGTGTATAAAAGTTTCCTAATTTTGTATTGTTGTTAATCGCTTTATGGATGTTTTTAATATGACGAACAATCTGGCATTTCAAAGATGCTGATTGACAAAGTCTCAATCTATTTTCTTTTCTTTTAATTGGGCTGTGTGTTTTATTAGTAATAACGCTATGTTCGGCGGTAGTTCGGTGATTTTAAAAGGAATGAAATTATTCATTTCAAGCTCATTCCAAGTTTTTTAATTTATCTCAGTAATCTCAGTAATCCTTTTAATGGAAATCTCATTAAATTTAGAATAGCCCATAATAAATCTAATGCTATCATAATCAGGTCTAAATTAAACCATGACCTCAAAATGTGTAATCAAATACGAAATGTATTAGATTTTAAATCAAACAATCGAACTTTTTGGTCATTTGGTAGCTTGGTAAAATAGAATTTTAGCAGTAAGGTATCATCTATCCCCTTATTGTTTTTTAATTATAACTATTAAAAAACCACCATTCAAAAGGCAAATTGATTTGCTTCTCACTTTGCTTCCACATCGACTCTTCCTTTTCTCCCTTACCAATCCCCACCAGCGTGCTCTAGTGTCTTTTTATCTATGCCCACAATTTTATTTCGATCTCAAGTTGTTTCTAAAGTTCTTATAACTCTCAGGCCATATAAAGCAACTGAGTCTAAAGAATTACCATCAATTGTCCTAAAAAAGTGACATTTATTTCTAGCTAAACTTCTTGCCAAATTGTTTAAATTGACAATGAACTGTGGCATTTTCCCTTCTATTTGGAAAAATTTGCGAATATTCAACCGGTTCCTAAAAAAAGTGACAAAACTGCTCCTTCTAATTATCACCCAATTGCCTTATTGTCAACCTTATCTTAAGTAATGGAATCTATTGTGAAGGCCTGCGCTTTTATCAGATTTCCAATATGGGTTTCATAAGAATCGCTCTTCAGAAGGTGATCTTATTACTTATTTCACTCATTTGTGGTAGAAAAAGTATTGAAAAATATGGAGTCAAGTGTCGTATCTCTAGACATTTGATAAAGTATGACATCAACGTCTTAACACTGAAATTCGGTCACTGAAATTTGATAGTTCTCTTATTCAATGGATAGAGAGTCATTTAATGGGACGATCGATCAAGGTAGTATTAGACGACATTTGATCTGACTCATATGACATCATTGCTGATAAATTAACATCAATATTGCTAAAATTAACACCCCTCTTCCTCTTTCCCCTCTTGTATGGGAGGCGGGAGGTAACTTGGATATTAAAGTGTTTTTTATTTTTTATTGCAGATTTGAATTTCCTGGTTAAAAATAAGTACGTAGGACAGTTAATTTTAGAAAAATCGGCTAACCGGAAGTAGCTGCTTCCATGTAGAGTTTAAGTGTGTTGTAAATATTTCAAAAAGTACAGCACTCATGAGAAAACTGTAATGTGCAAAAATATTTTTTTAAAAATATTTAAAAAAAATAAAAAAAAAATTAAAAAAAAAAATATTAAATTCTGCCACTTCCGGTTAGCCCATTTTCACAAAAGTTAACTAACTTTCGTACTTATTTTTGCCGGGGAATCCGAATCTGCAATAAAAATAGGGCTTACTATTTTGATTTTAAAGCTACCCCTCGCCCCCCCCCCCTATACAAGCAGGGAAAGGGGTAATAATTTTAGCACTAATGTATTTCCCTTTCGGAATGATTAAATTAAAATTTGAGTTTTTTTTTCGTAGAGTGCTTATTTTCCGAGATATTTGAAAGTTTCGGTTTAAAAATAGCACCCGGTATATTTTCAAATTAAGACTGTGTCCGAAACCTATGATAAATATTTGTGAATACAAATTTATGACATTTATGATAGTTTTTGACAAATACCAAAACTTTTTATAATAAAAGCCAAACTCAGCGCATACTCAGATATATACAATAAAATATATAAACTTCACTAATTGGTTTAGTAATACTACCATTTAAAAACCATTTAAGTAAAATTTGAACTTTTTCGTTGCTATGGCAATTTCAATAAACACGTAATCCTTTTTTTGTCATAATTTCTGTTCTAGACGAGTTAGATGAAGTCTGATTAATGTTTTGCGATCGTAATTTGATGAACATATGTTTGACAGTTAAAACTAAATTAAGAGAGTCTGTCGACAAATGCTGACGTGTCCGCGAAAGGGTTTTGTAAGTTTTTGTAAGTTTTCGGTTTTTGTAAGATAGTTCTCCAGATCTCTTAAAAACAAATCTTAATGCAATTTTTGAAGTCTGTATAAAGATACTTACATATTTAGTACTTTTATGAATTTATGCGGTAACACCAGAATTTTGGTTAGCAGTATAGCAACATGAAAACAGTTCATAATTTTCAGTATTATATTCATGTAAATTAGAACAGAATTCCTAAAGGTTTTTTCGCATATACTTGGAATATTTTGGTAAGGACATAAGGATCCACTATAGATGAGGGTATTTTTCTTAATTGTTTTAGAGTATTCAAAATTGTGAGTTATGTATGTTTTTGCCTTTCAAATTACCAATAACTTTCCAAATTTTTGAATACGTTATGAAAATAGCTGGTTTGGCAAAAATTCCCCTGTTGGTTAATAATTTCCACAATTAGCTTTGCTGTTTTTTTTTTGTCTGATAATTTTTTCACTTTCACAAAAATTGACTTGACGGTATTTTTATAGGTTAGATTTCTTAGAATCGTACTGGCACTCTTTGTTCTCTCTTGCCTTTGTGGAGAAGTTTTTAGAAAAGACAAATAATGATCGAAATCAAATCGATGATCAAATTAATGATCGAATTACCGAATTATCGGTAAAGACACAAGGGTTGAGTTCGAGTAAAAATGGTCAATCTACTAAATTTTTTTGCAGACTTAATGAAGCTGAATTTAAGTTCCTAAAGTATCGTTAGTCGATAATATGTAAACTCTAGGTATCTATCGCATTCTTGCTAATTTTTTTACTGGTTTTTCGTTTGGTGCTTAACGCTGTTGATTTTTTTGCTTTTTTTTTGATTTTTTTGTCACCAGATGTGTGTTGCTAATAAAAATTGTTTTATTACAGTGATATTTTGTGAAGATTCCTTTTCATGCAGTTTATTTGGTTCCAAATTCTTAAACTCTTAAACGTTAGAAAATAAAAAACTTTTGTGCTTTGTATATTTTAAAAGAAAATAACCATTTTTTTAAGTACACCAAGATAGTACGCGGTACTTATAAATCATTCCTCATTATTTCATATATACACGAGTAATATGTATATTGAAACAAAAAATATTTAAATAAAAAAAAATTGTAATAAAATACAAAGTTTAACATAAATAGAAAACTTTCGAAAGCTTATTTCAATGAAAATTATTTTTCTCTTCGTAACTCTGATTGTTGTTATTGTGAGACTTTTTCTTCATAAAATTTCTTAGGAACGTAAACCTTTTCCACAATACGAAATACATAACTGGAGTAATCGCGGTGAAGAGTCACTTGACATCGTTTTTTAAACTTTTCATATTAAAGTTATAGATATTAATGTTAAGATTTTGTTGTTTTGTTATAAATATTTTCGCGTTTCAAGTGGCCCGCAATTATATATTTATTCTATTTTCTACGGTTCTAAAGGTCTAATTGAATCATGTACTCATACATTTTGCGAACGTCTTTTTTGTAAAATATTAGTAGGATGTATATATTTCTCATCTCTTATCTCATTTGAAATTTTAATTTTGCCGTTCAAACCTTATAAATTTAAATAAAAATCTAGTATCATTTTTATTTTTTACTGACTGTTGTATAACGACTTAAGTAGAACAACAGAACACATAATATATATATATATATATATATATATATATATATATATATATATATATATATATATATATATATATATATATATAAAGTACTTAAATTTTATATCGCTATACAAAAAAAATTTAAAATCGTTGTAGAATACAATAGCTGTGCGAATTGAAAACTCATACCCCCCGTCCGGAAGGGCGACAAGCCCAAAATATTTTTATTTTTTTTTTCAATTTCATTCATCAAATTAAAAAACATATTTTGGTGTATTAGACTTTTCTACGAAGCAGCAAATACAAAAAACCTCCTCACAAAATACAAAAGCATATACTCCTATATACATATACATTTATATAGTCCATTATTTTTGATAAAATTAAAAAAGTTATTTAATCCTCAAAAAGCTCAAAAAATAAAAATGGAACTTTCCGTTTTATTATTTTTATTATTATATTTTAATATTCTTTTAACGTTAACGGTTTTCTTTTTCTGTTTTCTTTACAAAAAAATAAAAAATATATGTTCATGAAAAAAGCTCAACAAAGTTAACACTAAACAAAAAGTCGATGGAAAAAAATCTCGGTAACTTTAAGAAAAGAGGAAAAAAAATTAAATTAAACTTAATTCAATTTACCGTATTCATGTAATTGGTGTTGGAGAAATAATTTTCTTTAATTTTCTTCTTTTTTTTTTAATATGTTGTTTGTGCTTTTTATACTGTGTGTGTGTGTGTGTTATTATGTAAAAGAATTTTTAACGATACATTTTATTTTTTAGCAATTCAACGTGAATATAATAGTAGAGCTTTTCGTGTTTTATACATTTTGAGTTTTCTTCTTGTTTAACAATAAAAGTTAAGTAAGGAAAATGTGTTTACAATAGACGAGTGCATGAACCACAAATATATGTTGAACCATCGCTTTTGTATTATTTATTGGTTTTGGGAATATGTGCATGGCGTGTGAAAGTCATTTTTGTGTGAAATTCGTGAATAATTGGACCAACGGAAGATTACAATTAACAATGTAACTGCTCCGCTGTTTTTTATGCTTTTTGATTTGTGTGCGATGACTTAACCGATTTTCCGGTGGTTCTAAGAATTGATACTATGTCAAATCAAAATCTTTTTAAATAATTGCTCTGGTGAAACATATGGAGTGTTTTTATTTTTCCATTGAGTTCCATTTTCTTTTTTCCATTTTCTACCGTTTTCTTTTTTTAATTTCTTGTTTGGCTTCAAGGGGTTTGTCGAGGTATTGATGGAAAATTGTACATTCCTCCAAGTTGATAGGATAAAGTTGAGATTTTTGCTCGTAAAACAAATAATACGCCAATTAAAGTAACGATTCGAGTCGTAATGCAATTACCTGCTCCTTAGTTTATTGGTTTACCGAAATGGGAATTTCTCTAATGAGAACTATGCCTTTTAGTTATGTTGGAAGTTTTATGGTTCACCAGTTTGTGCGATGACTTATGGTATACTCGATGTACCAACGCTTCCAAAATTTTTTAGTGATGTGTTAAACCATTTGCCATCGATTTAAGTTAGATATTAACATTAATAAAATAATGATTTGGAGTAAGAGTATCAACATCGGTGGCGTTAATGTTACCAGTGGTTGAGAATTAAGAATATCCTCAACTTCTGCTGGTAGCGTATTAAACTTTTCATGAGTGAAGAAATTGCTGTCTACCACCTTCTTCAAATGATATTTGGTAGACTTTATCACCGCTTCCAACAGGCCTCAGAAACGAGGAAAACTAGGTGCGATAAAACGCCAGGTTATTTATAGCCACTATGCAGTTCCAAACAAACCCTTATTTTGGTTGTGAATGTTTTCAAGGTGGTTAAAAATACATCAATGGAAAGGGTTTCGACCTGCCACAAATGAACGGCTTTGGTACGTATGAATATAAAAATACAAATACAAGCCTTGTATAAGTATTTTGTCTTTGCTTTTTGGCGAGATGAATAGATATTGAACCAGCATACTCTACGCCAGTGGCCAAAAATGGCCGGATAATCTGTATCTATTACGGTGCAAACTGCCAATTAATTGTTTCTGATAATTATTAGCCTTGCATTTAACGCAAGTAATACATTGGTGAACTCTTTCCATTGCAATTGCCTTGCTATTTGGAATTTAGTACTCGTGGCACCCTAGTGTTAAAAGAAGTGATGGTCCCGCATATTTATTACCCAAATATATCTTTGAAAGAATCAAGTAGGCAGATTGGATTTTGGATGCAATATCACAGGTTTGTTGGTATACCAGATGTTATGCAGTTGTGGATTCGTTCTTCAGCTCAAAACAGCCCAAACTTAACAGAGAATAAGGCCATGGATTGAAGAAAGCTTGATTTGCATCTTTCTTCTGCTGCAGGTGATTATTTCTTCGTTGTAGTACAGTTTTTTGACCAAGAAGTTTTTTCGATGAAGAAATGCACCGATGATTTTGGATTCGGCATATGCTGCACTATTGGTAAAAAATAGCAGTATATATATAATTCAGTATCCTTTTGAGCTTCTGAAACGCTAATTTTTTGGCCAGTATTTAATTGAACCACTCTAGAATATAGGTGGATCAAAGTGAATTTCATTTTTGAGGTGTCCATGTCTTGGTTGGTTGCCGCAAATAACTAGGACCATGCCACCAGAGAAAGTGAAAAAAAAAGAAAGTTCTTTGGTAAATAGGCCAGATGTGCAATCCACTGGCTTATATGCCGAACAAACGTGTATTCAATTTCTACAAGATGTTATAAAAAAAAATTCTGCAGTTCACTTATACATATTTCAAGACGAAAAAAAAACTCTGTTGCTTTATAGGCGCTACCTTTGTGATTCGAAAGTACAACACAGTTTGGTAGCCCGATTTTTTTGCATCGTTGAAAACGTGCAAGTTGATTGTGGATTGATTACACATATTCTAAATTATTTAATTAATTGAAGGGCCCTTCGCTGGTTTTTAATACATTATTAATACCTTGCTGAGGTTGGCTTCAGAGTGTTTAGATGGAATGCAATAGCCTATTTTATCAATGTTGAATTTCCACTATCCCATATTAAAGCCATAACTGCGAAAAATTGTGGTGATATTTTTTAGGTTTAATGCTTCGTTTTCATCATCAGCACAGGACATTAAGTCATCAACATAAAAATATTTCCGGATGATGTCTGAAGCTTTAGGATATAATTCTAGGTTTTCCAGAGCTACTTGTTTAATTGCTATTTGTTTAATAGCGTCTTTTACCACCTTCCCAAGGTGCCTGAAGTCCTCGGATAACCTGATCAGATATGTCCATTAAACGTTTAATGTTATAAAAAGGTGTATATTTTGTTCGATGAACTTTCGGATAAACGCGAGTTGATAAGACGTGTTTTCCCATCATATCTTACTTTTATCTTGTTTAGCGCTTCGACATAATTTCTCTCAGTTACCGCAATGTGGCGTTGGCGTAACAAAACCATTATTTCTTCTCAAAAAAGTCAAATGGATAGACCATTTTTGTACACCGTTTAAACCAGATGAACCACGTTTAGGAGTAATATACATATTGATAACTTAAGTACCAATCTGAGTAATCTCCATAGAAATATGGAATATATATCTTTGACAACTTTACTTGAGAGTTTACCCATAAGTGGATCATTTTTAGAAGTGTTTTAATTGATAACAACCTTTGTTTGGACTCTTTGTACAAATCCAACGATTTAATGATGAGAGGGCTGAATAATAACTCTTATCATAGATTAGATCGCTGTCTCCATTTGAATCGTCCGTGAAAATGCGAAATTAAATTCACAAATTTTTACAACAATTAAAATATTTGTGACCCATTGCTGAGAGTTTAAAAAAATTAAGCACAAATATTAGCACTACGGTTCACTATGAAAATCCAACAATGGCTGCTTTACAAAGTTTGATTTTCTGTATATTCACCGATCCGCATTGTTAGTCTCAGTTGAAAAGTTTGTGGATCGTATATTGACTATATAGTGGTTTTAAAAAAATCCGGGTCCAAGGACTTAAATGTCGGAGGATTGATTTTGGCCAAGACGGAAACACATCATGGATGAAGATCTATTCACAAAAATTACATGAAACCCCATATATTAATTAATTTCAAGGTGCTGTCAGGCTCAAAGGCCCTAAATTTAAGATGGAAGGTTTTCCAAATAAGTCGATAATTTAAAATTAGCAAATTATCAAACTGTTTTAGTTTAAGTCGTTGGTATTGAAACTTGAAGACTTAACTTAACCTTGGCTTCAACACGTTTCCATAAAGTATTCAAAAATCAATCGTCATAAACTTGCAGTCCACATAAAAAACCATCGTTCGTGAAAATCACGCCAAGTAAAAATTCGTCTACCTTCAAATTGAAAAAAGTGAGGTAAATCTCAGGGCACCTGAATAATTTCTTCCTTTAAGATTTTTTCAAAGCCCAATTTCATCATTTTAAAATCACAACACTTACGTGTTTCGTTGTAAAACTTTGACATTATGTTAAGAGACTAAGCTGACAAGATGGGCACAACATTAGAAAATTTCCAGACAGCTGCAAAACATCACTCTCAAGTGAACTATTAAATAAAATTGACAAAGGCAAAGACAATTTGTTACCAAATTTCTTTAAAAAGTGTGAGGGAATACTTGAGCCGCAAACATTCTTGAACTGACTGAGAGGTTTGATGATAATGTCATAAGACGTGTAGGATAAATGAACGTTAGAATTATTGAAACTATAAGTTTCAAATTTATATTTGTCATTGTCAATATTGATTGGGTTAAACCCTTTTGTTTGTACTTCTGGAGGCTTTCCATCTCAAATTTTAAAACTAAATCTATCACCCAATTAACATTTGGTAAGTTTAAGTAACCCAGTACAACATACTATCATCCAAGTTGTACTTAGAAGTACAGCTCACAAAAAATCTTTCTATGTTCAATAAACACCATCTTTTGGTGAAATTTATAAGTCAATAATTTAAATAAACTTCTTTAAAATACTCAGTTTAATAGATAACAGTTCAATCGTAGAACTATTTGTCAGTAACCATACTTGTAATAGACAAGGGTGCAGCAATCATTACGCCACTACCCCTTATTTAAAACTTTTAAGTGGTGAACATTCTGCAGGGAAGTGTTCCGTATTTACAACTGTTAAAAGTAACGACATCTTCCCCAAAAAATTCTATTACTTTGGCTAAAATCGTTTTATTTTAAGAGTATATTTTCCGACCATGTCAGCATAACAGCTTTAATGTCAGCATAACAGCTTTAATATATTTACAGGAAACGATTATTTTGTATGAGATGTAGCATGCTTTTTCTCTATTATAAGAATATTTTACCATTTTAATTACTAACAGATCAGACTATCAAAATGATAATGTTTAAGAGTTACACAAAATGTAACAATTTCTAACAAATGGAACAATTTAGAATTTAATATTTGGTATATGCTTTAACATCAGCTATCACTTACTAGTATCACTCCATTAATCACAGGTAATCACTCCTTTGTGCTGCTAGATCTGTGACTATACAAATTTAGTTTAAGACTCATTAATACTAGGACCTAGATGGCGTTATAAGCTGTTTTAACTTTTACAAAAAAAAAGTTTAAACAAAAAATTAAATATTATCAGGTAAAGAGCATTTGTTGGTTGTTCTCCTGAGCTAGTTTCCAAAATTCCTGATATCTCTTTCAAATATCAAAATTTCTGAGTTTTCGTAGAAATCTTTGTTGATATTCAACTATTCATCCTTAATTACTCTGGTTCTCTTAAAGATCGTTTTAAATGATTTATATTTTTAAATAATTTGGTATATTTTGGATATAAAGTTTATTTCCATCAAAAGCTCAAAAACTTAAAAATCTTATAAATTATTTGAAAATCTAAGTCAAAAATATTTTTCAAAGTTATTTGAAAGACGTAACGCAATGTCATGATTTATATTTTTATTGACTACATTGCCTATAAATGAGTTTAACACAAGCTGGTGATAATATGGAATTATCATGGGATGTTTTTTGTAATGAAGACATAGCCTATATACGATATTAAGGTAATAAATAATTTTAAGTACCGAAAGTTTTCTTTATATAAAAGTTTGGGCCAGACAAATTTGTACTTTATATTATTATGTACTGTCTAGCCGCACATAATGATTTATGAGCAATGTTAAATTGGTTCGTTTTAACAATTTTAGAATATTCGACCTTTTGCTTTGGCTTTTGTTTTTTTCTGTTGACAATTTGTTAGGTTGGTCACTGGTTCATTTTAATTCAAAATCTAAACATTCCATAGGCGTTGCAAATCCATCATTATTACCATATTATTAATACCAAAAATAAGAATTTTAAACCAAATATTACCTAGTGGTTATTAAAGTTTTAAGGGAGAGGCAGCATGAGCCTGAACTTGATAAAATTCATCTTCAGCTATATTTGGGGCAACCTTATTAGCCACAATTATGTTAAAAAATCAGTTTATCAAAAAAACCATCCAACCTCATCGATGTTAAAATGTTGGTTGGTATCCTGGTTCGGAATAACAAAGTATTAAGGTCTAAAGATATGAAGTGATCCGATTACCACTTTTACTAAAATTGCATTAGTTGTGTTCATTGCTGAATGGTTGTTCTCTTAAGAATTTCTCCTTTTATCATTTCCGTTTATTTTGTCGGAAAATGTGCTTGGTGGTTTTCCTATCAAAAGCCATTTATAGCCATTTATAGGGTATCTAGCTTTTACAATCAATTAACGACTGCTTAAAAATCCAAAATTGCGAGGAAATTTATTCGTTAAAACAACATTTTTTTTTTTTTTTTTTTAAACAAATAAATCCATTTATTGAAAACATTTTTATACAATTGTGTCTTAGACTAATTATAATTTTATTTTAATAGGATGTTGGAGTTATAAAAGGCCATCCAAAAACTATGATATAAAAATAAAATGACCACTGTCCCTAAAAATGGGAACTCAGGTTCATCAATTATCTAAACTTAATTATGTTTTTGTATATAATTCAAAAAGAATTTGAATTTACAAAATGATATATATATATATATACATATATATATACATATACATACATACATATATATACACATACATATATACACATACACATACATATATACATATACATATATATACACATATATACATACACACATATACATATATATATACACATATATACATATATATATACATACATACACATACATACATACATACATACATATATATATAAAACAAAACTTTATATAAAATTAAAAAGTGTATATAGTATTGATGTAAATAAAATGTTACAAAAATTTAAATCAATATCAACTCAATTTTGTGACTTAAAAAAGGACTATATACAAGGAGGGAGGGCATTCATACACACACGTACCTGTACACATTCACACACACATACATACCTTTAATATTAACAATTTCTTATAACATTAAAATTACAAATTAATAAATAAGATAATCAGTTACATATATATATACATATATATACATATACATATATACATATACACACATATATATATATATATATATATATATATATATATATATATATATATATATATATACACACATATATATATATATATACATATATATACACATAAACACATACATACATATATACATACATATAGACACACACACATACATATACATATACACTTACATATACATATACATATACATACCCATACACATACATACACATACATACATACATATACACATATATACACATATGTAGACATACATACAGACATACACACATATATATACATCTACATAATATTTTTTAATGATATATCATTTGTTGCTGTTGTTACTGCTGCAGGTAGTGGATGTCGGATAGCCACCAATATTTTCCACATCTCTGCTCGTATTTGTTCGCCTTCAAAGTTTCCATGGTCGTATCGAAACGGATATGTTCGTCTGGATTTAAAAATTTTTCATCATCTAACCATTTTTCGTTTGGCCGCCGTTGAATATGGTAGATAAGTGGTATGCCATCTTGATTTTGGATGTAGCCCATTTGGTCGAAATAAATAAATAAATTTGGTCCTGGTACCGTTCCTTTAGTCGCGTATAGTTTTGTTAGTAACGTGTCCAAATAGTAAGGTCCGTATATTAAAGAATTGTCGAAATTTAGACATGCCCGTCTAATGTGGTTTCGTGTCAAATTTATGATATGTACGTCAATTCGGTCTGCGTCAAATTTTTCGTACTGTACTCTGTTTGATATGTAATGTTTAAAGTTTGTCTCGGCCTTTCTAAATATCCCGTTACAATGTCTGAGACATTTGCGTTCGAATACCCGATATCGTTCCATATATCTTGGCACCTGATTGTACCATACTGGGCATCCATATGTGAGAATTGGCCTTATTAATGTTTTATATGCGATAATTTTGACTCTCGTATCGATGTGTTTGCTATAAAAGAGATGCTTCGCTCCCATGAATGCACACCTCGCTTTCCCCAATTGTTTCGTCGTGTGTTCAGCCATATAACACATATTGTCAATGTGCACGCCTAAATATTTAATGGTTTCGTATAATTTGATTGGTTCGTTGTAAATTTTGACCGAAAGCTTTCTCCAATTACGTTTTAGATCACGATGCGCATTTTTTAATGGTCGCCGAAATAGTATTGATTCACATTTGTTTGTGTTAATTTCGATGTGCCAAAGATTAAGATAATTTTGAATGTAATTTAGTGCCGTTTGTAAATTTTTTTGTATATCTCCCACCAGATAACTTGAACTATAAACAATCATATCGTCTGCGTAGGCGCATGATTGTATAGATTTTGAATTTAGCGCGTCGTTCCGAATGAGATCTGCCGTATATAAATTGAAAAGTAATGGAGCCGTTATTGAACCTTGTTGTACTCCGTTTATAATTTTGAATTTTGCCGATGATTTTTTGCTGCCAGTAGTTGTTATGAATTTTCGATGGTACAATAATTCGTACAATAATTCCAGTATTGCGATGGGGAAATTCATTTTATATAATTTTGCGAGGAGTCCGTCTAGCCAAATCGATTCGAACGCTTTTTTTATGTCAATCATCACGGCACCCGTCGGATTATTAAAATTTAAATTGTGTGTTACGTCGGAGACTAATTTTGTGATGGCGTGAATTGTGTTGTGGCCTTGTCTGAAACCAAACTGGTTATCGGGTATCAATTTTTGTTCCAAAACGTGATCATTTAATTTTTCGTAAATTATAATTTCGAAGAGTTTGCCGAAATTGGAGAGTAAGCTAATGGGACGATAGCTTTCTGGGTCCGTTGGTGATTTGTTTTTTTTTCAGAATGGGGAACACTCGTGCAATTTTCCAACACTCGGGAAACGACTTATTATTCAAAAGATTATTAAATAATGTACAAATTTCGACAATGATAGAATTTGGAAGATGTTTAAAAATTATATTTGGTATTAAGTCTGGGCCAAACGATTTTTTATTATTGGCTAATTTTAATATTGCTGTTAGTTGATCGAAAGTAATAAAATAATTTGGATCGTCTTGAGGTTGATTTGGTGAGCTAGCTCGATTCGTTGCCGAAAATTTTGTTTTAGTGATATGAGCAGCTTTATCGTTCTTATGTTTCTCAATGATTGGATTGATTAATTTGTTGATTTCTCGTTCGTGATCTTGATTTCCTAAATTTTTATTTCTTTGTGTGTGATCTTCAATATGTTGGCCGATAATGTTTAAATTTATAATTTCGTTGTGAATTTGGAATTTATTGGTTTCGTCGTTTTTCGCAATTTGGCTCCAATCAATGTCTAAACGATTATAATTGTTTATGTCCGAATTGTTAATTTCTAAAATTTTTACATTTATGCAATTGCTATTTTTGTATTTTGTTAATTTTTTGATTTCTGACCACATTTTTGTACTGGGTCGAATTCCCTTCATTACGTCTGACCAATATTTTTCAATTTGAATTTTGACATTCTGCTCGATGAGTTGGACCGTTCTTTTAATTTCCACTTTCCAGTCGTTAATTTTGTTGTTATTGCCAAAAGTATAATTTTGATTTCGATTGTTCGAGGCTAAGTTTCGTTTCAAAGTTTTAATTTTGGTGATCAAAAAGGATTTATGCTTGTAGAGTTTCTCAATGATCGGGTTTGTGTAGCAGATCATATTATTGAAACGCCTTTGTTTCGGAGAATTTTGTTTAATATTTCCCAGAATTAATTGAGTGATTTGCGTGATATATTTATTAATTTCATCATTGGTTAGATTTCGGTCGGTGGGTATTAAATTTTGCTCTATATTGTTGTTATTGTTTGAAAGATGTAGTGTTGTTGTCCGATGTGCGTCATCCAATGATTTGGTCCACTTTTGCCAATCAATTCCGGTAAAATTATATCGTAAGTGTTGTTGTTCGTCCTGTTCGTCGTTGTCAATTTTGTTGGTTCCTCTCTCGAACTCGCCAACTCCTCGTACCATAATCTCAATGGCTCTGTGATCGCTGTCGTAATGGTGTGTTGAAATTTCGTGCTTTGAATTTTGATTAACTTGGATGCGTATGTCTATAATGGCCAAATCAAGAAAATTGCCTGAACGGATCATAGTGGGCTTTTCGCTTTTGAATAATTTTGCTCGGTATTCCATAGAATTTTCGGTCATCCACCGATTAAGTCGATTTCCTCGAGAACTATTAAGCGTGTTTCCCCAATTCGTGTGGCGTGCATTCAAATCTCCTGCTATGATGTAAAAATGATTCGGATTGTCTAAATTTAGATTGGTGAAAATTTTGCTCCATTCCTCGATGAAATGTTCGTCCGAAATGTGAGAAGCATTGCCCGTACAGTAGATGGAGATTAGAAAAATTTTATTGGCCGAAAATTTAATGTTTAATTTAATGATAGCTATTTCGATTCCTTTCCTATTGCTAATTGTATGTGGTTCGATAGTTTTGAATTTGAGTCCCGTTTTGATGAGAATGGCGGTGCCACCTCCTTGTTTTGAGTTGATACGGTCGCGTCGAATAATATTATAATTTTTAAATTCAATTTTGTGTTTATCATTTAATTTGGTCTCGTTTATTAAAAGGCAGTCCGGGTGATGTGTATTCAAAAATTTTAATAGATTTAATCTACGTTGAATGCTAACGATTGAGTTAACATTCAACGAGATGATTTTGAATTTTGACGAATTTTGAAGATGTGTAATATGTGAAGTGGAATTTTGATAATTTATAGTTGACCGATAATCTGGAGTAATTGCGAAATTTGCTCACTCTGCTGGTCCATGATTTTGGCCATCTTGTCAATCCGTGTAGTGAGGGTCTGGAGGATGTTGTCGTTGTGTTGTTGTTTCTGTTGCTGTTTTTGTTGTTGTAGTTGTGTGGGTCCACCTTGCATCATTTCAGCAAAAGTGCCATTCTCTTTGCTTACTTTAATCGATGAAAACATTTTGGGAATCGGTTTGTCCATCTGTTGCTGTTTCTTTTTTTCTTCGATGCGTTTTTTGAGGCGCACTAGCATTTGTTGATAAATTGGGCAGCCTTTATACGATGCCGGATGACCTGATTTTTTGCAATTGATGCAGTAAATATTTTCTTTAGCAACTTCGTCGTTAATGGTGCATTTACCTGGTGTATGTTCATTTGCGCATTTCACGCAACGGAAATCTAATTTGCAATTAGATGCGGTATGGCCATACCGCTGGCAATTTTTGCATTGCATTATTTCATTTGTTTTATTTAGGGTATGCCAAACAATTTTTTGATAATTTAGATGTTTAATATTGTAGACCAAATTTAGGGGGGTTTCAGGACTAAATTGCACGATATATAGAGGTAATAATTTTTTTAGTTGCTCGGGTTTTTTGGAACGCATTTGTAAAATTTTAATTATTTGTATTTCATCGTTTGCTGTCTCAATGTCCGTCTTTAGTTCGTTCAGGTCCTCGTTTTCGGTTAGTCCTCGTAAAACTAGGGATTTTGTTTTAAGCTCTTTGGGCGTATATGTATAAAATTTCGTACTAACTTCGTCAAAAACAGTTTTTAACGAATTAAAATTTTGTAATGAGTCCGTCATTAGGGTATGTTTATTTGCATTAACACGTTTAATTTCAAAATTTTCGACCTTAATACCTTTGGCTAGAGCCACCGTATTTTTGATGTCTTGGCCAAAGATGTGTAATGGTGGTGGACGTCTATGATTTTTTGGTTTCGTCTCCGCCGTTGTTGTTGCTGTATTATTTTTATTATTATTTGTATTTGTATTAGTGATATTATTAGTATTATTATTTAGGGGAGAGTTTTTTCTCGGTGAATTATTATTATTATTATTATTATTATTATTATTATTATTGTTCGTATTGTTGCTAGTAGTCGCTTTTGAGTTTATATTTTTTGACTTGATTTTTTTTTAACTATCTCGAAAGTATTTCCTTTTTCGTTTTCGTCATCGCCGTTTGTTTGATCGCAATACATAATGCTCGATTCGTTTTCCTCGATCTCTTGGATTAGCGGGGCAAACGAATTTTTTGATATAAACGATGTACTAATGTTGTTGTTGTTGTTGATAGAGTTAGTATTATTATATTTGATGTTGTTCGTCGAAAGATTTTTAATGAAATTTTTGCTGTGAGCATCAGCCAATTGCTCCTTTAGCATTTTAATTTCGTTGTTTAAATTTTGTATTGTGTTTTTTAAAGAGAAAAACTCACCCGAATTGTTTTCCTCGTTTGAATTTCGTTTTTTTGGTCTTAAAGATAATTTTGATGCTGTTGCTACTGTCGAAGTTGATGATGGTGGAGTTGGATCCAAATTTATGGCTTCTACATTTTGTTGGTCTTCATCGTTATCGCTCATCGTTGGTAATGGTGTTAATGATGGAAGCGATTTTTCTTCGTGATGAATCACAGCTTTGGTAGTGATCATTGTTAATGATTTATTTAATTTTATGGTACTTAGATTATATTTATTAGCTACCGATGCATTCAAGTTACTAATTGAATTTATATATTTAACTATTTTCTTTTTAATTTTTTTATAAATCTAATTAAAAAAGGAACTAATTGTATTTAAACGTTATGTTAAAATTTTATATATTTATATTGTTGCACTATTTATGTTCACCAAAACAGTAGCTTGACGTTAGTAAAACAAGTTGAAAATAATTTTATTTAATTTAATTTTTTTGAATCAAGGACTCTTTTAAAAATTTTTGACAGATAATTGCACGAAAATAATTGAAAGTTTTTTTGAAAAAAAAAAAAAAAAATATTTGAAAGTTTAAAGAAAATTCAATCTTTCTCAATGAGAAATTAAGTTACCCCCTGAATAGGGTGTCCTTTTTTAGGGCGCACACACATACACACTGCACTCTTATGAATGTATATAAGGCACTAACTATATCACTATTAATTTAAATTTGATTAACGGCACATATATGAGTCTCTTGCACATACAAATGAGAGCTCCACTATATTTTTTATAATTTCTTTAACACTGAATTGTAGTTCATAGAAATAATTTTTTTTTTTATTATAATTAATAGAAGTTTAATTTAGATCGTTGTGAAATCGTTGTGAAATCGCGATACCGATATAATTGGGTAGCCCCCTACTAGGGCTCCCATTATATTTTTGAATGAATTTTACCGAAAAAGTTTTTAATTTTAGTTTTAATTTTAATTTTAATTTAAATTTATTTAATTAATTTTATTATAATTATTAAAGCTTTAATATTTTTTTAATTATTTTATATTAATTTTATTTTATTTCTTCCTTTATTTTTTTGGTCTTTACTTAACGAGAGACAATTGAAGACTGGTTTAAACAACATTTACATGGTCAGATTGTCACAAAGCTTTTATTTTTGAGTCTCGGGAAAGTTTAAATAATGAAGACACCAATTTTATTTGCTGTCTACCGTGGAAGATGTCAGCATGAAATTGATCGCAGCTTCTAAGTGGCGAAGTACGATATCTTGTCCAAAACCATGTGAGGACTTCATCACTTGAGTTTCCATCGTTACAGGTTTTTTTTTCCAGAAATGTTTTAAAAGTACGTATAAATCGTTCACCCTCTGCATCTCGGAATGGAAAAGTGCATATGCCTAATATTCAATATTATTAACGTGACCGCATTGCGGAAATTCCGAAGATGTGAATTATAGAACATTAATACTTAAAGTCGTTTCTGGTATTCCTCCGATTTTAATAAATTAACGAAAGGCACGTATACTACAACTCAAAGTTGTCGCTAAAGTTTGAACAACAATTGAACCCTTTGTGAAACCATATACTACAATTATCCACATTTTAAACATTAATGGTCCAGCGAAATCAAAGTGTATTCGACTCTATGGTTTAGAAGGTGTTGAACATTCAGCAAATACTTTTTTTGGTGATATACCATGAATTGAATAACTTTTACAGCGTTCGACGGCCACCAACAATATCGTCTATAGCAAGCTGTTTTACTCGTGCTATGCCCTCGTATCCCTGAAGGAGCAATTAAAGCGTTTTCTTGTAGTTTTGATTTGGTTTTTCGTATACATCATCGATTAAGTGACAGAATTTCTCACTAAAATCAAACTCAGTATCAGACAGGGCCGGGAACCCTGGAAATATTATAGATGGTATGGTTTGTGGTATGTCTTGCAGTTAAATATAATGGTTTATATATAATATTTATATATATATATATATAAATATATATATATATATATATATATATATATATATATATATATATAAATATATACATATATATATATATATATATATATATATATATATATATATATATATATATATATATATATATATATATATATATATATATATATATATATATATATATGCAAAAGAGATTTTTAACCACCTAATTACGATCGGTGTTGACGATGAACACAACTATGTCCCCTTTTGGAGTGAAGAATCCACGGGCCGAACCATCGTCCATGTGAGCAGTAAAGCTCAGCTGCAATCAAAAAGTCTATTGTTTGTGGACAATCAAAGTTAGGATTTGCAAGTTCTTTGTTATGCGGGAAAGACCAATTTTCAATATCAATAAATCTGTTTGGTTGATATCCAGTAATTTTAGGCAATATGAATGCTGCAGCGAGACTTAATTAAAAGAATCGTGCGTTGGTTTGCGTTAACCGTATATAGTCGCCAATGCCAGCGATATGATTTATCATGTTAAAGTACTTAGTTTCTAATCGATAGACTAAACCATCCATTATGAAGTGTAAATATGATATAGAATCAAGCAATGCTCTGCACGCAACTGCTAAACCATTCTTGGCCAATATTACTTGGTATCGCGATTGCATTAGATTGTTCGATTTATCTGAATGAATAGATTACACTGCTTCATCACAAATGGTAGAAAAAGATGGCTGACTTATGTAGTGGTTGGCAAAACTGACTTAGCACTGAATTTGGTTGATGAAACATTTGGTAAACCTAAATTCGCAAATGTAGCTGATGACGAGAAATGATGAAGCAACAGGTTCGGGTGAATACGTCTCTGATTTTAAAGCTCTGGTTGTGGACTTTGTTCGTTCAATAAACTATATGCTTTCTAATGTGTGGGAGCGTCTATTTAAAAAAAACAATAATTCATCTAGCTTTGCTAATCTTTTGTAAAGGCACTCGATTTACCATTTTAATCTTGTGAATATATCTAGCTTTTGCAAAGCCATGTAGATAATGAGTTCATCCCAATGAGATGTGGGATAGCCGCGAGACGTTACAATGAATTTAGGCGATTTTGCATGCTATCTCAGCTCTCGAGGTTTGACAAAAGATCCTTTATCAATTGTTGGTAAATTAAAGATTATATATATATATATATATATATATATATATATATATATATATATATATATATATATATATATATATATATATTAATATATGTATATATTAATATATATATA
Organism: Tipula confusa; assembly: GCA_963556175.1. Classification (NCBI taxonomy): domain Eukaryota; kingdom Metazoa; phylum Arthropoda; class Insecta; order Diptera; family Tipulidae; genus Tipula; species Tipula confusa. The sequence continues at coordinate 45,953,406 of OY744476.1, forward strand.
TATATATATATATATATATATATATATATATATATATATATATATATATATATATATATTTAAACCGTAATTTAGTTTCTAGCACAAAACCCGAAAAGAATAGTAACTTAGCCTATTATTACTGTCCTAAAATGACTTTGAAAATTTGTTGTTTGGTTACTAGAGGAATTGATGATAGACAAGAGCATGAGGTTTTTCATGACATGAGATAAAATTTCATAAAAAAAAATCCATCTGACGAACGGGAACGGGTAGTATTTGATTATTCCAAAAAAAAAATGACAAAGCGTTATTCGGTTTTTCTTGTGCGTTGAAAATAGGACAACAAACTTAAATCATTAGCGTTCGGTTTGTGGTCCTTGGTTTTTAGTCGATCCGACTTATAAGTAATTTTCAAAAAATGATTCTTCTGAATATTCCAAAATACTATAATTTATTGTCCTTGACAATAACTTTTTGTTGCCAACAGTAACCGTGAGAAGAATGTCACATAAATTTATTAAAATTTTTAAACCTTTACATTCGCCAAACTCGGCTAACATAAAGACGTCATTGATGTGCTTTAGCGGGTGGAAATCTACCGCCCACAAAAATATGTTGACAACAAACTTAATAAAAAAACAATAAATATTCTAAATATTTAATAAAAATTAAGATTTAATTAATAAAATCTTTTACCAATTAGCATATCCCTAGACAATAATTAAGAATTTAAATGAAAATTACCTGAGTAGTTTTCGTTTTCGTTTTGTTTTTCGTTTTTTTTCACTAAATCAAAATATCGAAGTGAGTAAAGAATTCAAAACGCCCCGATCAATCTGTAACCCTTATATTTTTTTATAATTAAAATATATTATTTCGTATAATTAAAATATAAGAAAAGTTTTTGAAATTAATTTAGAAAATTTCAAAACTTTAATGCTGTGCGTCTATATATAATTGTGCGTATACCTTTATACATAAGTCGTACACATAATACACGAAAAGCAATGAAAATCCATTTATTATTAATATTCTTGCGTTCGTCTTCTCGTCTCGACCCCGTCGTAATATAATAACAAAAATCTACAAAACTTATTCACTTTGTATTTTAATTTCCCTTTTAAATTTTCATTACGTTTTTTTTTCCTATTCATTAAATTTTCCAAAAAAAAAAAAAAAAAAAAATTTACGAAAATATTCAGTATTATGAAAGCTTAATGTAAATATTATTAGAAAAGTTTTTAGCGAAAAACAAAACGAAAATATTTAAACTTTTTTGCTGTTGTGCTACTGTGTGTGTGTGTGTGTGTATTTTTTGATTATACCGAGTAAGTGCCCCATTTTCAAGGTGTTAGTTTATTATAATTTCGGCGTTCCATCGAACAAAAATCGTTCACCGTGCATACTTAAGCGTAGATGAGTTTTTTTTTGTTTTTTTTTATGTTGTTCGTAACGGTTTGGTAATTTTGTGATTCCGAATTGGTTTTGAGTGTCGAATCGAATATAAAAGTTTTTGTTATGAGATTTTTTTTTGTTTTTATTGCTCTTTTTTTCTGGAATTGCAAAATAGTTTAAAGAATTTCTTCTTGTTTGAATTTTTCATTTGTTTTTTTACGATCAATATACTAAGTTTGATTTTTTGTATATATAAATTGGGGTTACATATACATACGTACTTACTCGTCAATATGTTTACGTACAAATATTTTTATTTTGTCTTATTGTTTGATTTTAAAGTCAATATTGACATTGATGAAGATAAAAGAACGTGAGCTTAATATTTGATTAAATTTATTTTCAGAAAGCTGGCATGTCGAACTTAATAAACAACAACAAATTTTTTAGTAATATATAAATGTATATATACATATTTTTTAACGGAGATTGTAAGATGTTTAACTTTAGAATTTTCCTTCTCGTTATAAATGTTTGACTGAATTTTAAGAATTTTATTGATTTCGATTTGGTTTTTTTAATTATAAACATGTAGGATTTTTCATGAATTTCATAGGAAAAATTATTGGGCTTAATATTTGTTATTTGTTTCCAAAAAAATTATATCCTCTTACATACGGGCAATGCTATACAAAAATGCGAAGGCGAAAAGACAGCTGAAGGACAGTTGTTGACATGTGCTCATTTTATAAAAAATTAATATGATTTTATTTTAGATAATTTACGAGGTAAAGAACTGGAATAATATATTCTTTGCATTTATGTTGGAAGGTCATTTTAAATGAGATATTCAATTTTATGGGTTGCGAGGATGATTTAAGTTTGTGAAATTAGTCAGCTGTATTTGATTGATTGACTAAAGAGTTTGCCGAAATGTTAATTTTCAGACTTCCATAGATAGTCCAACATCACTGAACACTCTTTTACACATAATATAAATACGATTTAGGATAGCTAGTGTCGACACATCGCTAATCTTATGATGATGTCGGCAAATTCGGGGGTATGAAGATGAACAAAAACGTCAATGAATCATGGACCGAAATTCTCCGGGAGAACCACTGTCAACTTACAAACTAAAAAGTGTGACGTATGGACTTGTTTCTCATTACTAGATGTCTCAAATAATAGGTTCTTGATAATTTTATTATTTAACAAGCAGAAACCATTGCTTCAAGATATATGCCTTCGTTAATGTTTTTCTTACCGAAACAAACTCAATTATCGCCGCAAAAGAATTAAATTATTAAATCTCAACCAACCTAATAGCAGGTAGCATGGAGTTTAGAAAATGGTGTTCTAATTTTTCCTAAATTCTAGAAGACATTATCCCTGAACACAACGAGACTAAGGTCAAAATTGATGAATATGCGATGATCAAAAGACTGGAAACTTTCTGGTAGCCGCCATTTCATTGCTTGAGTTCTTTCATTAACTTAACGGGAGATTTAACTATTTAAAACTAGCAAAACTCTCACAGATCACTCGTATTTTTGATCGTCTCAGTATTTTTGATGCGCTGCTTCTCAACATATTTCATGTCTATCGCCACTTTTATTGAGTACAACCAGACCATTTAATATCTAAATACATGGATTGTCTAATTCTAACGAGCGCGCTTGATATGGAGCGATGCTGTACTTTTATAGCTGTACTATTTATGGCTGGATACAATTGGTACGCTCATTTTCGAATATCGAAAACAAAAATTACAGATGCAACATTCCAACGGTGGTCAAGTTGCTGCAATCTAAGCAGACAGGGATGAACTGCCTCTGGAGACTTCCAATATGTCCCAGAGTGTCACATGCAAAACGGAGACCAGACAAACAAGAAGTTTTCTAAAATAGATCGTACAAAAAGTACCAAAAAGCCACATATACCTCCGTTTTTAACCTTTCGAGATAATTCCCACATAATGTTAACTAACTTTTGCTTTTACTGCTCTTAGATTCTCCCTGAGGTTCTTCGTCACCTTAATTTACCTTTCGCAGAACTTAACTAAAACATTTAATAATGATTTTACTATATCTGGACCCTTTAACAATAAACTTTTAAGCTAAACACTATTTACATTATCAGCTGCCTTCTCGAAAAACTTGATTTTCAATTTAAAAATTCCTAGGTGGTTTCTGATTAGCTACAACGGGCATCAGTAGATACTAGAACCCTGCATTGGATGAGGATATCCGCGGATTTCCGCTATCTGCGAATAAAATCTGATGTATCCGGTTAAAAACTGGCGGATGCGGATCGGATGCGGATTTTATTTCTTTATCCGCCAATCCGCAAAACATCCGTAAAACCGGATGTATACGCAATATTTTTCACGGATATTTCCAAATGCATCCGTATTTGTGTTATACGCATTATAAAGGAGGTTTTGATATTATCAAAACCTGCTATAGTATATACATTCGTGTTGGTTTTGTAATGTTTTTAGTGTATTGTAATATTATATTTCAACCACCGACCTATTTAATTAGTCTGACTTATTTAAAATTCTTTGACAAATTTCAGTATTTCAAAATTTAAAACTCGAAAATTTGTATTCTAAAAAGCTGAATTTTCAGATTATGGAATACAAAGTACTGGCTTACAAATATTTAGATTACAAAGTTCTAGAGTTCAGAGTTTTTGACCTTCTTATTGTTAACGAAAAAGTTTCGTTTTCCTTAATTTTGGCGTATAACATTAGGGATTAAACCATTTTGGATTTCGGAATTCTTGTTTTACGAATTCTGAATAAATATTATTTGATTACAAATTCGGAAATATAAAAATGGGTTTCCGCAAAATTATTTTTACAAAATTTTGGGTTCAAAATTCAATGACGGTCTTTGATAGTATCTTTAGTGTCTGGATCTTAAAATTTTGATGTCAAACATTTAGATTAACAGATTCTCATATACAAATTGCTGGATTGCCAATGTTTTCAAAGTCTGAATTTCAAAATTCTTCAGATTATGTATTGTACTTTGTAAAATTTTAAATTATATAAAGCTACTTTTAATGACAAAATTCTAGTTTACCAAAATTTGTATTACAAAATTAATGGATTTTTTACAATTCTTTATATTACAATATTCGAGATTACAAAATTATTGTTTACAAATTACAAATTTTGGTTATAAAACTTTTGATTTAGTTTTTCTAGGATTCAAAAAATGTATTCCAATACCTGTGATAACATAAACAATTGAAAAATCTAAAAACAGTTGACTAACAAACTTCAAAATACAAAACATAATTATCAAAGTTTATAATACAAAGTTCTAGATTATAGAGCTCTAGACTATCCAATTCTTGATGACAAAATCACTTTTCTAAATTGTGAGTTTATAATGCTGGAAATTTTTGATTATAAAATTACAATTTTTTGGGTTTCAATATTCTTTATTGTACAATTCTGAAACACATAAATGTTATTCCAAACAAACCTGTTGATTAAAAATTTATAAAGAAAAATATGGATCCAAAAAGATTAGATAACAAAGTTTTGGATTACCAATTTTTAAAATTCAAAAATCTGGATTGCCAAGTTCTAAATTACAAAGTTCTAAATCTAATTCTAAATAACAAAGTTTTATAACAAAACTTCGAATTTTAAAATTTTATATTAAAAAATTCAATTTATTCAACATTTTGCTTGATGAAAATTTCTTTGACTAAATTAGTATTAAATTTTGAAAAATCAAAATCTAAAATTAAAAATTTATAAAACTTAGATTTTCCGATTCTTGACTAAAAAAGTAGTGGAAACCAAAAATTTCGATTGTAAAATTCTTTAAACAACAGGGTTCTAGTTTCCCAAATTCGCATGATAAATTTTTGCGTTCCAAAATTTTAAGAAATTTTTAAAAATCTCATTTTAATATGCTCGTTTAACAAATTCTGTGCAAAATTTTGACTGCAAAATCGGAAAATAACAGATTACTACCTTTTTGTTTATCAAATTCTGGAATAATAAACTTTTATTCAAAAGCTCAATATTACAAAATATAGAATTTAAAAGTTCTATAAAAAAATCGGTAAGGAATTTCGGTACTAAAGTTCTAGCCTACAAAATTGTGGATTATTTTATTCTATTTTGCTAAAATAATACTGCAAAACTTTGGCTTACAAATTCTTGATTACAAAATTCAATAGATTTAACTAGTGTGCTATGAAAACTACACCTAATTAGTATGACACCTAATTAGTATGGCAAAGTTCTAGTTTACCGAATGTTGTTTTATAATATACTGGAATCCAACATTCTTGTCTACCAGATTCTGTATCATAATATTCTGGAGTAAAAGAGTTCTAGATAAAAAGTTTTAGATAAAAGAAATAAAAGAGATAAAAGAGATAAAAGAGATAAAAGAGATAAAAGAGATAAAAGAGATAAAAGAGATAAAAGAGATAAAAGAGATAAAAGAGATAAAAGAGATAAAAGAGATAAAAGAGATAAAAGAGATAAAAGAGATACAAGAGATAAAAGAGATAAAAGAGATAAAAGAGATAAAAGATATAAAAGAGATAAAAGAGATAAAAGAGATAAAAGAGATAAAAGAGATAAAAGAGATAAAAGAGATAAAAGAGATAAAAGAGATAAAAGAGATAAAAGAGATAAAAGAGATAAAAGAGATAAAAGAGATAAAAGAGATAAAAGAGATAAAAGAGATAAAAGAGATAAAAGAGATAAAAGAGATAAAAGAGATAAAAGAGATAAAAGAGATAAAAGAGATAAAAGAGATAAAAGAGATAAAAGAGATAAAAGAGATAAAAGAGATAAAAGAGATAAAAGAGATAAAAGAGATAAAAGAGATAAAAGAGATAAAAGAGATAAAAGAGATAAAAGAGATAAAAGAGATAAAAGAGATAAAAGAGATAAAAGAGATAAAAGAGATAAAAGAGATAAAAGAGATAAAAGAGATAAAAGAGATAAAAGAGATAAAAGAGATAAAAGAGATAAAAGAGATAAAAGAGATAAAAGAGATAAAAGAGACTAAAAAGAGATAAAAGAGATAAAAGAGATAAAAGAGATAAAAGAGATAAAAGAGATAAAAGAGATAAAAGAGATAAAAGAGATAAAAGAGATAAAAGAAATAAAAGAGGTAAAAGAGGTAAAAGAGTTAAAGAGATAAAAGTGTTTTACACTATTAAATTTATGGTATTTCTTCCAAACCAAAATTCTGGGTTACGAAGCAATAGGTATTATGGTTCGAGCCAGTGCGGACGATTGATGTAAAATAGATATTAAATCACATCGTCGTTATTGGCTCAAAGTTCAGAAACTCAAAATTCTTGATTTAGGAATTCTATGGTGCAATTCGATTTTGCAAAATCTGAATCTCAGTTTAGAATAACTGATTTGGGAATACAAAGTACTGGAAAAGTACTTTGGGAATACAAAGTTCTATTAACGAAGTTTGGATTTAAATTTTCGACTGAGAAAGTAAAAAAAAAACAAAGTTATGTGTTACTTAATTGTGGAACGAAATTCTAGTCAAGCCATATTCTGTATTCTGAATAAGACAATTTTTGATAACAAAATTAACAAAATTATAATTATATAAATTATAAAGTTCTGGTACTTTGAGCATGTATGCCAAAATTTTATTGCTTTATTCTTGATTTAAACATTTTTTGAAAGAATTCGATTTTGCAAATTCTATAAATCAAAATTTTAAATTGCAAAAATTTAGTCTAATAGATTAGATCTTTAAACTCCAAATAAAATTATTTTAGCCTCTAGACTACCTAGATGAAAAGTTAAGTTCTGATTGAGCATGCAAAGTGCATTATCAAAATATCTGGGTAAGAAGGACGTGCTGCTATAAAACTAGATGACTAAGTAATTTTCGTTGATCAAAGATTGAAAAGTATTGAATGGTGTCGATGTTAAGGATATATTAGCTAAACAGAAGACAATCATTGGTCACGTATTTAATTGCACTTTAAGAAAACATACAAGACACCTAAAATTTATTTTTCCACCAACAAATACTAAACAACATCCTTTATCGATTCTTAAAATTCCCATGCTCTATATAAATTATAAAATTTACATACTAAACAATTTACATTTACATACAGTGTAAAAATTATATATAATACGCTTACTGTTAACTGATTCAAAAGTGATTTTAATCCTTATTGTGTTCTAATAATATAGGAAAATACCATCTATACGAAATCATTTTGGCACAAAATATTTTTGTTATGGTAAAAATTGTATACACCAAAAGCACAGAAATTTTAGAAACTCGCTATATAATAAATAATAAACAACCATTTATTATTTTGTACGTATTTAATTTAAACTTAAGAGTAAAACCACAAAATAAAAATTAAAAAATGTCATCTTTATTATTCTTATAATTTTCCCACGTAATAATTAAATAAATTACATTAAATATAAGTATCTAGGTATATACATATATATATGATATAAAATAACAATTCTAATTACCATAATTTTTTTTTTTAATTTTTTTACACTTGAAATACATAATAATAATAATTTTCTTATCTTTTTTCCAGTGGAAATCAAGATGGTGTGTTATGAGAAAATTATCACCAGTCGCAGGTAAAATAAAAAAAAAAACAAATATTTTATATACTAAAAGCTTATAATTTTTGTTAAATGAAAAATAACATAAAATAAATAAAATGGGGAATTTAAAAAATAATTACATAAATATTAAAACTAATTAATTCTTTTTAAATTTTTTATTTTCATTTTTGTATCCTACTGAAGAAGATATCATTTTATGTTTTAATTTTTATTCATTTTATTATTGCACGTTCTGGTGTGAGAATTTAAAGAAGACATAAAACGATTTTATTTTGTCTTAAAATAAAATAATAATTATTACAAGTAACAATTATTCTAAATAAAATATTAAATTACTCAAAGTTCGAAAAACTTAAAGTTGGTGGTACACAAACACAAAAGCTTGAAAATGTGAAAATTTAGTTTTCAATACCTAATTCTTGGAATTTACGATTATAATAGTGTAAACTTATTTTAATTTTTTGGTTTATTTTTAGGCTTTTTATTTTTTGTTGCAATTAACCCCAAATCCAACAAAAATGTTGCAAAATTTTGTTTTTAAAATTCGGAATCCTTTCGGAATTTTCACTTCTTAAACTGATTTTTGAAAATTGATTAATGTTTTATAACAGTGTCATAACTGATGTCAAAAACTTTTGATTATGGTACTAATCGTCAAAATCTGACAACTAGTAAGTGTGGTAGTGACAAATATTTTTTTTTCTAAATATGTAAAGGCTCTACTACTTTTTGAATTTTTTGCTCAAAATTGATTTGTGAAAATGTATGGATATTTTATAGCGCAGTATTAATACTAATACTAGTATTAATACTAATACAAGGTCATGGAATGTTAATACATTCCATGACCTTGTATCAGGCATTTGCGGAAGCGTTTTATGGGATTTCTGCTACACTTCTACCTGTCGCTAAAAAAGCAAGCACGATGTTTTAGATTCCTATAGGTTATGCGTAAAGCCAGAGTTCTCTTTTGTGATAATTTCCAAAAAATCCTATATATATATGTATATATAAGAGGTACTATGGCGATCCTTTATAAAATTTTCTGTAACAGCAGCTAAATTTGCCACATAATTGACACATCTTGTAATATTATCTCTTTTAGCTGTCAAGTGCACCATTGCTCTGGGCAAGTATTCCGGTTAACGTTTGTCCTGTTCCTACAGCCTTTTGACATTAAACAAACGGTAGGAAAGGAGGAATTATCATATATTTATATTCCTATAATTATATTTCCATGCATCATAGAAACGACCTGGTTTCAGACACCTCGTGATCATTACGGCACAATTCTAATCTATTTTTGTGGTGAAGAAAGGTATTTCAATAATGACAAAATTGGTCCAGTTTCCCGGTAGCCTACTGTTATAAAGCATAAGATAATCACAATTTTATTATACTGCTCTGTATTTTGTTGTCTGTACTGTGTCAACTCTTACCAGCAACTCCAGTGTGCCACCATTCAACTGTAAGCTGCAAAAAATTGCCTAAAAACAAATTTATTAATAGGTTAATTTCTTCAAGCCGTAGACTGTAATAAATTAAATTTGTTTTTGCCTGAAATTTACAAATAATTAATTTATTACATCATTAAAAATATAAAATTATAAAAATCATAGATAATAGATTATAGATTTTAAAAATATTGATAAAACATTACAAATCAATTGAATTAACCGTTTCACGACCAATACGTCATATAATTGCAAAAAATCTAATTTACATACACTTTAATTGACACAATACTTTAAAATTGATACAAATCAGATTTTATGGAATTTGATTAAGCAAATCAATTAAATTGACCTTTTTATGGCAAATATGTCATATAATTACCAAAAATCTAATTTATATATACTTTAATTGACACAAAACTTTAAAATTAATATAAATTAGATTTTAACAAAATTTATTTAATGTTACGAATCAATTAATTAACCGTTTTATGACCAGTACGTCATGTAATTGCCGAAAATCTAATTTATATCCACTTTATTTGACACAAAGCTTTAAATTGAATATAAGTTAGATTTTAAACAAATTGATTAAACATTACAAATCAATTGAATTAACCGTTTTATGACAAATACGTGATATAATTGCTGAAAATCTAAATTATATACACTTTATTTCTAGTTTAAATGTTGAAAGCCTTTTATTCATTATTAAATAGTTTCGTCACATTTTTAATGGTGCTCCAGTGGATGTTCTTTATTTCTCTGAAACATTACTGAATTTCAGTATCCCTAATTCAGTTTTGGCCACTAAACGCTTTAATTTGTTTAGGAAAGACAGGGATCTACCTACCTTTAATCATGGTGGGTTAAATATATTTGTAGGTGATCACATTAAGGCAAAGGTTTTAAGTATGCCTTCCTCTATTTTAGATTTGGCGTTTTTCTTTATCAATATTTTCAATAATGGACGAACTATTCTAATAGAAAATATACATAACCCTCCTAAGACTAGTGTGAGATCGTATGGTAAATTTAAAAAAAATCTTCTAGATTTAGAATTTTTATTTTGTGATTTGTCTTGTAAATTTGATGAAGTTTATATAGCAAATGATTTTAATTTTGATATCCTTCTAAAATCCACCTTCTCACAAGATTATTTGAATCTTTTAAATAGTCTTAACTCATCTATAACACTGTTGCACCTAGTGGTTGTTCAACCACTAGGAAAAGTGGTTGAACAACCACTAGGTGAACAACCACTAGAAAAGAAGCACCGCTAGTGGTTGTTCAACCACTAGCGGTGCTTCTTATTCACTTATTGATTACGTTATATATTTTCCTAATAGTTCCATTTGTTGTTTCAATCAGTAGTCCCTCGGAATAGGCTCACATCACGATCTTTTAGTTTTTTCTGTCTATTGTTATTAATCTTCGAAAGCAAAATGTTGCAGTTTTAGAAGTTATTCCAGGTTAGATGATTTCCGACTTTATTTATTTTTGGCCTTAGCTCATCTTATAGTCAAATTGAATGTGAGTAAAAGATATTAGTCCGGTCTTTGAAAGTTGTGTTCCACTTAAGACAATTAGACTTAAATCGAAATCTTCACCCTGGTTGGCTCAGGATGATTCAAATGCGGTTTGTGTAAACAGTCCCTCTTGGTGAATAAACAGGCTCGGAATAGGGTTGTAGGGTTAAGGCTAGCTAAATGCAATTTTTATATAAAAAGGTTTGCCCCTTCTCTTCCTCCTAAGACTTTTTAGACATATTTTAAGACATCTCTCTTGATGAGTTGTATTCTGCTTTTTGGAAGGTTAAATCGAAATCCGCTGAGATAATCGTCAAAGATAATATTCAGACTTGAATTTGAATAGGAATTGTTTATAGTCAGTCTAGTTCAGTCTGGGTTCAGAACATTTCGTCGATTAACCACCTAAACTATATAATTTGATATCGAATTTTTTTTTCGGTTTGTTTCTTGGGTTGCAGATGCCAATTTTTTTTTAAATCTTTTGTTTTACATTTTTCGGTTTAAAAATTTTACAATGTTGTATCTGAAATTTTTTTGCAGACGTCGATTTCGTTGAATTTAAATCGCGCAATACATAGCACCATAGGATATGCTGATGTGCTTATATTCGAAGAGATCGATTACTGAACAAGAGATTTAGAATGACAGACGGATGTTGTAAAACCGTCTGTGGTTCCGTTGACTGACGGAAATCACCTCCAACAAGTAAAATTTCCCCTCCAAATGGCAAGTTTGGATTTACGATAGGACGCAACAACTGATCTATATTTTGTAAACCATACTTTGGTAACATTGGTGTCTCATTCATAAGGTAAACATCAACTTGAGCGAGTTCTGTAGCTTTGACTGAACCAGGTTTAATGCTTGAAATTGAATCTGATGAAAGCGGAACTTTATGACGAAAGCGGAAAGGTCTTGTGTGATGTTTATCCAGCAGGCAATAGAGTAGATACGATTCCTGTAAATGCCATCCATTTTACTTTGCGTTTTTGCCACAAAGTAAGTGATACAAGGTCATATACACAAAGGTTTTATCGGTACCGTCCAGTCCATCTATGAAAAAACATTTTGTTTCAACATAGTTAGAGCCATTGGCTGCATGTAAAATACTGTCCACAATTTCAATCTGTTTTCCTTGCAGAAGCCGATACATGAGTTCTCCAGTATCAGCTGACTCATCAGAATTTAGAACGTCGTCCATGTTTTGGTAATCTTCGAAATTGTCAATGTCGTTCATACTATATCGTTCCACCCAGAAACGAAAATTTCGACCTTCTGTTGCTGTCGTATATAACGTGAAAGCAATAATTCGATAAGCACTTTTGATTGCAGTATCCTCAGATCTATTATTTTGTCATGCTTGCAGAATAAAATCTTCAGCCAACTGATTTTTGAATCTTTCCCAGATACCATTTGGATCTTCGGGACATCCACGTCAATTTGGGCAGTGCTGATTCTTCCAGAACATCTATCAAATGTTTATCGTTGAAGGCAAGGCCATGAGATAGGCAAGTTGGTTTGTAAGTCGCAAAACGCATTCACAGTAAGAAGATTCACAGTAAGAAGATCATAAAAACTTGTTGCGTCCTTTACATAATAGAGAAGTACTCGCCAATGAAAGCATTCTGGTTGAGCAACATAATTTACATTGTATTCAACCATTCGACGGATTCGCGGATCCCAGGTCCTCGTTATTCCATTTCATTTAAAATGTTCGGGCTTTTGTCAATAGTATTAGTAATTCTGGTTTGTTTGCATTTGGTTCAACGCCTGGTTATGTCGAAAATACAATTCTAACATTGAAACTTTTTGTCCAATATCTGTTAGATCTTCGTGTGCATATTTTTACCGGCAAATTATTCTATTTGCCTTTTAACGTAAAGTGGTTGACACCTAGTGATTTTTTTCATAACTACGCAAATGACCACCTTTGTAGTAACCTTTGTAGTAATAATTATTTGCTATTTGCTGATCAAAGTTGGCTAATTCTAGTTGAATATGCATTATGACATATAAACAATTGCTGACCTTATAACTTTCCAAGTATTTGTGACGTCATTCATATGTAAAAGGTTTTTCCAAAATTAAAGCTATAAATTAATTTTCCCAAAGTTGTGACCTATCTAGGTCGTTTTTACACACCGGAAAATGGTAGTATGCCAATTTTCGAGAACAAACTTAAAGATATATATATATATATATATATATATATATATATATATATATATATATATATATATATATATATATATAATATATATATATATATATATATATATATATATATATATATATATATATATATATATATATATATATATATATGAATTTTATGAAAGATTTACTTGTCTTTTATTAACACGAAGAAATAATTTTGTCATTTTGCTGCCAATTTTAAATGACGTTAGTGATTTATTTATTTTTTATGCTTTTAAAATTATACACACATATTTAAAATTGTGGAAATTAATGTTTTGTTCGATTTGGAAAAACGAATCAAAATAGACATAAAATTAGGGCTAAGGAAATTTAACTTCCGTAACTTGCGTGCTTAACTTTTCCTTGAGAGACAGTGCTGGTTTTGTTGCTTACCAGATTGGCTTGAAGCATTTCTACCAATTTTTTATTTTAGTCTAATCCAATAACAATTTTATATAGATTCTAAACTCATATTTTTTCACATGATCTACGTTTGTGTTATAATATGTGTAAAAACTTAAGTAGATGGACTAAATATATACGTTACGTAAAAACCTCTGGCATATCACTTTAAATTGTCCATGATAAATGATAATATAAATTCCACCATGTCATAAAAATGTTCTATACATTTTTTTTTCGGTTACAAACCATTAAAGAATTTTCCCCGATCGATTTTCCTTAAAGTAATTTTTTTGGTAGTATATAGAAACGAAAACGAAGTAGATGGGAAAAACACTGAGATAATTAATGATATTAATGATAAAATGTCTATTTAAACACGAAATACAATAAAAAAAATTTCCATCGCAAGTGTAACCACTTTAATTTTAAAAATTTTAATTAACTTTTGAAACCGCATTTATACGAGTACAGTATTATTGAGAAACATGAAAATGAATGTTACAATAGTACCAACCGACCATTTCTAATACGAACCTCAATTATTATTTTGTATCTCGTTCCATATCATATAATATCACGACCTAAAAGACTATCTCTCGAAACGATTGGTTCTTTTTTCCCGCGTTTGGTTATTTTTCTTAAATGTGTTATCTTTATGAATATATTAGTACCATCATTACGTTTGGTTACTTCTATATATACTCTGGTGTTGTACACTTTAATGATTTTAAAGGCGATATGTACATTCAGAATACGATTAAGAATGTACATAGACATAAGACAAAGTCAAATCGCACAGAATTTTTATCTCGATTTTATTTTTTTTTTTTGATTTTCGCACTCTTCTGTGTATATACACAGTCAACCTACGTAGCTACAGACGTAACGTGAAAATCTACTTTATTTTCCATTTTCATGATACCATTAAATTTATTTGAGCGCTTAGTTTGTTTATTTTCATTTTCATTTTTATTTTTATTTTTTTTTTTTTGAGTTTGCATTTTGATTTATGTAAACAGAATGAAAATTATTCGTTACATTAAGAGCATGATACATCAGATGTGCTTAAGCTTTTTGGTAACAAGGCACTTTAGGAACACAATTTCAAAAATGTGAACTATACGATTCCGATGAAGATTAAAAATTGAGTGGGTTTTGAATCTTGCTAAATTTTTTAATTTATTTGAGTGGGAATGTTCTTTAAATAAGTGGTTTCCAAATATTTGATGCGCTGTCGTTAATAATGGGGTTGGACCCGATTTTAAGGTTTGATATTGTAGTTTAGCTATCAGGAATATTTGCAATCAGCTCAGGAGTCTGGACATAATTTTTTTTTTAGCTTTCATTGAGATCGGTATTACTTGTGCATTATTATGAAAATTGGTAGTTTAAGTCATTAGTACCACACAAACCGAAGGCTGGTCAATTGCATGAATCAAAGACTCTTTGAGTAGTTTTTCAAAAACAGCTTCCATCAATGTAGGAATCGGATATATGATATGCGTCATAAATGCATCTTGTAAAGTGTCCACTTGGTTTAAGTGGTAATAATTTTTCCGAATATTTCAAAAGTGAGGAAGAGATATGAAAGCTTGCTTTTCATAATTTCATCTAAATATTTGATTTGAAATTTTCATTTTTATCAAGTGCTGTCAATTTAGAAGTGTTAACTATAATCTTTGATTCTCTTGCGTATTTAAAGTACAGAAAAATATACTTAGCTAGCCTCTGGCTCAATTTAAAGTCTGAAACTTTGAATGTATTAAAGTATTTGCTTTATCCAGAACTGGAGAACTGCTCTATCTAGAACTTAGATCAGGTAAGTACTACTTTGGTTTTGGCTTTTTGTAGTCGTGTGACAACTACTCCATTGGAAAAAATTCAATTCGGTTGTAGATAACCGCTGCATTAGCTTTTTCTAATACATCGCATTACTCGTGTACGGAAAGCTTTTGATTGGCTAAAGATACGGTTTCTTATCCAACGTGGAATTGATAGGATTTCAAGCTGTATCAATTCGTCTCTCAATTTTACCCATTTTTCTATAATTTCTTTAGGAACTTTTTCATCTCAATTTATTTCTATGGTTCACAGTTCTTGTAATATAAAATTTTGGATGAAATGGTGAATGGCGACCACGATCCCAATGGATCAAATGGTCTTGCAACTCCGAAGGCTAGTCCTTTCTTTTTAAGTTCAGTTTCTAATGATATTTGATTTTAAATTTGAGGCAATCGGTGATTGTATTCCAATGGATCCCTCAATTTTTAATATTTTAGTAGTCTGCCAATTCAAATTTTCCAATTAACTTGTTGATCCCTTATAAGGGCGGCAACAGTTTTGAGTGGCGACCTCTTGCCCAGTTGCAATTTATTTTTTTGGAATAATGTGATTAGACGTTCTTATAGAAGTAGTGCGTCCTATAGATTATAAATACCGGTTACAACATCATCGACATAAAAGTCCTCCATTAATATCTTTCGCACCGTTGCATAGTTTTCACGTTCATCTATTGCTAGGTGATAAAATGTTCATATTGCTAAAAACGGAGACGCGAATGTACCTTATGTAACTGAATAATCAAGCTGTATTCCCTTAATTTTAGGTTCGGATTCTCCCTCCAGAATATTTTTTAATAATATTGATGTTCCCTTACGATACATTTTGATAACGTTTTCACCGTAGAATAGGTGACCATAAGTTGTTCTACAAAGAAGCTCCGACATGCAAAGTATTATTCAAACTAAATCCCGATGACTTCATTGAGGCGTCAAACGCGTATTTTTGGATTCTTTAAAGTTTCTTTTACAATTGCACGATGTGGAATGTAAAATTGTCCTGTGCAACTAGATAATGGTTTCATACGTCTCATTTGTAAAAATTGTTGCGTGGCTCTTGGTTTGGAAGCACCAAGTATACTGGTATCATTTTTCTTGAATGGTAATATAAACATGTTACCACACATTTGGATTCCGCTTAACCGTTTGTCGATAAATTGTTTCAAATAATTTTTTAAAAATTGTTTAATGGTTGAAAATTCACGACTATCATGAACTTTTTAAAGCACTACGAGGAATTCCACTCATAGTGCTTTAAGAAGTTATAATTAATTTTTTTGACATTATACTCAAGAACATTTTCAGATTCGATGTTAAGCTCTTCTCAATGCGCAATAGATGGTTATAAACTCTGTTTTTTAAATTCATTAAGAGTACAAACGAAAGCTGAATATAAATCGGAAACGCGAATCGTGTTTACTGTAAGGAACTTATTGATACATGTCTCAATATTCAATTTATGTCCATTGTACCACGGATCACGAAAGCTCGGTTTGAGTTTAGCTAACGGAACGTATATCAGAATTCCTGTTTTGAGCAGCCTATTGAATGATAAATCAGCATCATTTATATTGCAAACCTTGCCATAAAATTGTGAACATAATCACCGACGATTACAATAAATAGGTTGGAATAGTAACACGTTTATTAGTTTTCACAGTTTGCAGGGTTCCACCTTAAATTTAAAGAAAAGAGTTGAGAAAATTAATGACTTATTTATAAACTTACTGTTCAGAATGGGGATCATTTAAGACTAGTGAGAAGCGATGTTTTTACTTTTTGCTTAGAACCTTTATCATGGTTAGAACCTTTGGTTATTACAATATTAAGATTAAAGACAGAACGTTAAGTTTCCGAATTTTTTAAAAATTTTGAGACAGTTATCGAGAATCTTTTGTTTTCCATTTAAGGTTCCTGAATTTTTTAGATCACTGAACCTATAAGAAATTAGTAAGGCATAGAAGGGATAATAGTCAGTAAATAACTTTACTTTAAGCATAGATTAAGATTTAAAAAGATGATCCAATTAGAACAAAAAGTGACGAGTACCTCTAATATACCACTAGTTTAATACAATTTTTAAAGCTTATTTTGGTTTACTGTACAAAATACCAAAATATATTTTTCCACTACAAAGAAAAATTTTATTGTATAGAAAGGCTACTTGGTTTAATTTTTTATTCTTTCATTGTCTAATCAAAAACGCCGGTAAAGAAAGACCAACTATACAAAAATTTAAAGAGACAAAACGCCTCTGTGGTGCAGTATTGGTTATGTATAGATATAGCGTAAAATAAAAACAAAAAATTCTTTTCACTAACACTAATATTATTTGCTTTTTTATGTTAAGGAGTTGGTATTTCTGTTAAAAACATTTTTGGTCAAAAGCATATTTTACAAAAATTCATTATACAGTAACCAAAAAAAATGGTTTCTTCTTTTTATTTTTATTTTCTGTGTATGGGCCATCTTTATTATATTTTAATCTATGCTTTAAGTTAAAAGTATAGTTTCTTTTATTGTACATTTTTTTTTTAATTTAAAAAGGTAAAGATGGGAGAAACCTCTGGAAGCTTTTATTGGACATTAACTTCAAATTTAATCCAGATATTTTGGGATTAGTAACAAGGTCGATTTGCAAAAATAGTTAGAAGTTTGAAAATCCTCAGAAAATGAGGAATATTACGATAAAGAAAAATACCTAAGTTAAATTTTGAACCCTGAACTTATTGATTTTCATAAATCATTTTCATTGGTAGGAAGCTGTTATTTTACGTCACATAATTGATAAAACCTTGCCTAGTTAAAAAAATCTATATCCATCAATAACGCATTCTTATTGACATTTCGGAAATTCCCAACATATTTGATTTCACTACTGTTCTACTATTTTAAGTAGGAAGAGCATAGAAGCCTAAAATCATATCGTCAGAGGTGATAATTCCAAGTACTGAAATTTGAGTAAAAGTAGAAATGATGTTGGGATGAATGGCAAACACTAAACCAATTAATGCTTTTTTTGCAGAAACTCCTATGAAATCAATAATGACCTTAACCATAGGTGTTATAACGACATCATCAATGTTAAAATCACTAACAATTAAATTCACTTAATACCGTGTCATAAAATTGCCCAACACAGTTTCTAGGTTATTAAGGAATTCCTACTTTTGTGTCTCTAAATGAAGTAAAATAAATAGCAGGCCCAAAACCAAATCATATTTGATTTTAATTTTTAATTTCACTGAAAAGAATGTCAAATGGTGAATTACTTACAATTTGCGAAAATAACTTTCGGAGCAAGATTAGTTGTTATAACGATTAGTTGTTATAAGATTAGTTGTAGCAAGATTATAGTTGTCCAATAATTAGTTGTTTCGGAATGCAACCCGCATCCATGTTAGCCAAGCGTCGTATGGTCTGAATTCTAAGAATAACATGGTCGTTTATAAGTAAAATTATCGGTTACCATCACTAAAATTATAGTGATGGTTAAGGTGTTGACACAGAAACACAGATAAAGGAAAAATGATTTTACAAACAATTGGTCACTGCGTAGAGGTCAGCGGCGGAGATCGAACTCACGATCGTGGCGTGTTTAAGCCAACACTATATAACCAGCACTATACGACCGATGGTATATATATATATATATATATATATATATATATATATATATATATATATATATATATATATATATATATATTATATATATATACATATATAGTTCATTGTGGTGTTGACGTAAACACACCGCGGTCTTAAGCCCCTGACCACAACTCCCTAACCAAAACTCCCTGACCGATTGTGTGAAAAATTCTTCGTTAGGCTGACCACCTGCGATTCTCACCTGTTTAAAATATGGTCTGAAAGATCTTGTAAAAGATTTCAGTAAAAATGTCAACTTTTGCCTCTAAGGCTGGTGATTACTAATTTGGTGCTGTTGCTAAATTAGCCGTTAGTGATAAATTTGGTACATTCAGCAAGCATAATATGGGTTATGAAATAAACTGGCAGTTAAAACTGAGCAAGTTTGAGAAATATTTTGTGGTACACTAGGGCACATGCTTTGGACACCCCTGTAATACATGTTATACATGTCAGTTTAACTTGAATGATTATGTGTGTTTGCTTGTAATTTAGTTTCAAACACGTATACATCATATGTTTTATGATATTACGTTTATGTCATACGTTTAGGTGTCAAACTAAAAATTTACGTTATTTTGAGTTCGACACCTAAACAAGTGATACATCAACTTTTATGTAAAATACACAAGCATTGCTTAATTACTCATTTATACTTCGATCGCTGTATACACATAATATAAATATAATATTATAATCCTAGACATGCAATAAACTTATTTTTCGTACACAATTGAAAGCTAAGATGAAATAAAATTCATCTTCATCTTTCATCATCTTTCTCAGTTTTCGACACAAAATAAACAATCGAGTATAATTTTATTTTATACACTGTAACAAAATATAATTATTTATTTATTTTAATTTTCATTAAAAACTTAAAAAAACAACAATAAAATTATTACAAAATGAAAATTACTTTACAAAAATAAAAAAAAAGAAGAAGAAAAATGAAAATTTGAATTTAAAATGAAAAACAAACAATTAAAATCAAATAAATTCTGAGATTTAAGCTTTTTTCATTTTATTGCTTTACATAAAATATGAAGACGTAATGTGAGACGAGATTATAGTGTTTTTATTAGGGTTGGGTAAATATTTTTTCATTACCTTCTTTCTTTAACGGAAAAATAAGATTTGATGAGTTTAAATATTTTCTTTGTCGGTGAGTTGAGGACGTCTTATCCTTTTTCTGTCCGTACTATTGTTTACCGACAATTTTGTATGACTAAACGTTTTTTAAAATTTAAAGCTTTTTTTATGCTTAATACATTTCCATTTAGGTTACAAAGTCGATGTCTAACCCTTCTCTAAATTTAAAAAAAAAAACAACAAAACCTCTTTCTCAATTGTAACACAATGCTTTTGAATAGATAATTGATCACAATAACTAATACCTGCTGACTACGGCCAGACAAACAATTTGGAAAAGCTCTAGCTGCGAATTAGTGAATCCAAAAATTTCTAGTTTGAGCAGCAAAATAGAATTGTTAATAATTGAGTCAAATATCTTTTAATAGACAAGAACATAATTTTTATTTATCGAACTCTTTACTTAAGGTTCCTTTCAGGTTCAGCTAAGCTGACAACTTGTTTAATTTCTTACAAAACCCATACTGATGCACTAAAATTACATTTTTAAGCGCTAAAAAGTTTTCTAAGCGATCCAATAAAACTTTCTCATACTTTTTAGATATCGACAGTAAAATCCAAATTGGCTTGTAATTATTGCACTCTAACTCGCTACATCATTTATAAAATGGAATAAATTTTGCTGACTTAAAAGCTCATTTGGAATGGCACCATTTTGAAAGGACTCATTAATAAAACCGTTTCATCTAGTTTACGTAACTGAGTCCATAATTCTTTAGGTTGCCATTAACTATACTATATTAACTATAGGTTACCAAAAAAGTCCTTTTTCTTTTTTTAATTAATGACACAACCTGCTCTGAAATTTATTTATGACAAAACTGCTACAGGTGAATATTGGACTCAAATTAGCGTTAACTCACGCCTTTGTGTTAGCAGCAGTGAACCGTCCGATCATTGGGGCGGATTATATTCTAGTGGCATCAAAAGATGAGGAACAACGCAAACTACAGTTAGAACAACTATTCAAAAAGTTAGTGGAGTTTGAGGTACATATCAAAGCCGCAAAATGTGTGTTCGGGGCATCCATCCTAGACTCCCTTAGCCACACTATCACATCAAATGGTGTTCGTCCTGCAGAGGAATGAGTAAATACCATTAAAAATGTCCCAGATTTAACATCTGTCAAATGCATTGAACGCTTTGTGGGCATGGTGAACTATTACCACCGATTTATACCGAATCTCGCTGAAAAACTAACACAATAACATATGCAATTGGCAATTAGTGAAGGCACCAAAGAACTTTTTTTAGCCCAACGAATGCCAAACCGCATTTTTGTAAGCAAAAACAAAATTAGTCACAGCCGATGTTTTAGCCCATCTGATGAACGATGCGAAGCTCAGCATTACTATACTATGTACTATAAAATGTTAATGAGAACAGATAAAGTACGCACAGGATTACAATCTCCCTACTAAGGCCCATATAAAGTGATATGGCGGCTTTGTAAGCATTTCATCGTATTGATCAAAGATACAAATCATAATACCTCAGTCGTTCGATTAAAGCCACCATATGGCATATTAGGCTCACCTGATAATATATCAGCATATCGAGCACGAAAAAAAGTCCACTTTTCTGAATGATTCATCCAAATATTATATGAACATGGCTCGGGCACTTACTGCCTATAAACAAAACACACTAAGCTGATCGTTATGCTAAGCTCGCGACAGCCCATTTCTCTCACAAATGTTGAGTCAACCTATAGTGGATACGAACCATAGAAGGAAAATCATTATTACCACGCTTCTAATGAAGGGAAATATAAACCCATTACGCGGACTTAACTCTAATGGATCCAATACAACATCATTCACACGCCCACTTAGGGGAGGCATTACTTGCGGGAAGTCCTGTAGCGGCTGCACAAAGATTACATTACTACAATAAACTTAGTGCACCGCAATACATTTTGCGAATTACCCGGTATTTCACATTTATACAAAGAAGTTGATCATTGGAATCGCGGGTTATCTAATAAACACTATATATTAATACCACAGTGTGTTTATATTTTCCAAGGTGGCAGCGGTATGTAAAAACAAAACACTGCTTTAATAAATTACATGTTCAATGTAGATCAATGTGGAACACAACTTCAGGCCTGCGAAGGTAATTCGGGGTGGTACCAAATTAAATTTAAAATCTCTTTGCGTAATTTTTCAAATTAAATAGAAATTCACAAGAGCGTGGTGAGGAAAAAAATAAGTTCAAAAATTTTATGGAAATAAAGTGTATCCGACGCACCAGTGTTTCCAAACATTAATTACCGGTTTACCCAAGGGAAGCAGTAGATGTAAATATTGGTATACGGGAGCAAGTGGAACATATATGTTAACTTCAATCAAGGCCAGGTTATGATCGAACATTTCTGAGTCCCTCCAAGACATACGATATCTGAACGAAAAACAATCAATTAAGATATGATCAATGATTGTCATAACTTCATTACTAACACTTGTGGCACTACTGCTTTCAATTTTGTTTATAAGCCCAAAACCATTTCAATTTACGGTTGTTATGTAGTTTGATACATAACGATGATCTGCATCTAAAAATTTTTCCAGTTCTGCTGCAAACATTTCATTCATGGATGTCCTTTTTTGTTGGTTCCTAATAGAGTTTTAAATAATCATTTCTTACATCATTAATAAATGCATCCACCGTCAATCCATTTAAAACATCCTGAAGCGCTTTACCATATGCCTGTACTTTGAGCTTAGTAACCTTTCTTTGAGCATCTTGTAAGCTTTCTCCGCGCTGTTGTCTTATTTGGTGTAGTCGGGTTTTTTATAACTTCTGATCGTAAGACAGTTCATTTTTCCTTATTATTCTTTTACAGCTCAATTTTACTGTAGGCATGGTTTGCAAGACATCCCCTACTTTTTCTCGTAGTGCCCAAGTTATTTATCAGCAGCTCATCCATTTTGCCTTACGGCCGCCTAAAATGGCACTTTAAATTTTCTTAGGATGTCTCGCCATTGGATGTAAGTGGTTTTAGAATTCGTTTGTGACCTGCAGCTGGTGCCTCTTTTAATAAGGATATAATAATGCTTCCCGTATTTTGAATGCTTTAAGCCGGTGCTCTGATACGTGCATTTTGAATTATTTTATCAGCTGTGATGGTTTGCATCTTTAATTTGGCCTTTCATTTAGCGCCTTGCTGGTCTTATTTGGCACCTATTTGAGAGCTTTATTTTGTTAACAGTGATTTTAGGAGAATCACAACATCTAAAAGTGGCTTCAGTTGTTCTAAAATAAATGGCGGGCCTGAAACAACTAGTTTTGGTTTAGCCATTGAAATAACTTCATTTTTCTCTGTTCTCTCTGGTTTTCGCTGACTTGATTTATTCTTGTGTATAGACGTTTTCTTCGGGCTAAACTTCTAGTGATTCTAATCTGGCTGGTATTTGTGGTTATATTGCTGCATACTCTCGGTTTTCTCTCGCAACTCCTTCAGTTTCCTCTAGTGCAAGATTGAAATGAAAAATTACTTCAACTTGTTTTTCACGGGTGTGAGAAATAATAATTGCCTTAGCACCACAATACAGCAAGTCGCGAAAGAAAATGCCTAACAACCATAAATTAATCCATAACAGTCTCTACGTCTCTCCAGTTGCACCTTGTGAGTTATACTATACCAAAAATGCTCTTAAAAATAGAACGATCTGGGAGTGATGGGATTACAAATTATGTTGTAAAGAAACTGGCTTGCTTCTTGGTACATGTTCTGTAGTTTATTTTTGACTCATCGCATTTAGCTAATCGTTGTATAATAAAGAAATATAAGGTAATCTATTAAACATTTTCAGCACTAATATGCTTAAAATAAAGTTATAATTAAAGCAAATCAAATTGGCTTAATAACTCGAAATTCAAGATAGATTGATATATTAATAGAAAGTAAATTTAAATTTTCGGAAAGGTGCAACAGTTCTGTTTGTACTCCTGCTTCAGATTTTAATTTATTTGAACGATACTCATCATATCGCCCGCTTCGTGATAATAACCCCCATATGAAAAAAAAATAAGAATTTTCAGGCGACACAAAAAACTGAGCAAGATTCCATTTGAAATGAACAATTAAAATTAATATACATTTTTATAGTAACTAATGTCTTAGAGTGACAGTGGTTTGGAAAATGTATGTTTTATTTGTTTACTTGCTGTTCAATTTCACAAGAAAAACTGATCACATTGAGATTTTGACGTTCAAATTTACGCTAATTTATAGAGGAGTTTTTGTTTTTGTATCTTATTTTTTTGGAGTGGGATGTCATTTTTTAATTGGTTACAAATATTAGTGCGCTTGCTTTATAGCTATGTTTCTACATCAAAAACTCATTTTGGCAAAAAATGCAGATAGGAGTTACTGTCACGAAGCGGGCGATGTACAAAACTTGTTCGTATTACAGCCTACATAATATTTGGTTTTAAAATTAGTCTTCGACTAATTCGTGTCACGTTTAAATATTCGAAAAGCTTCAACGAATAACTAATCAACGAGAGGAGTATAGTAGTAAAAAAGTCAGTTTCGAAATTCTACATTTTAATCCACAAAAATTAATATCTAATTATTTGACGCAATAAACCTGATTTATAACCCTATTAAGTCAAGATAAACATAGGGCTTTATTGTGGTTGTCAAACTTTATTGAATATTTTGGAATTACAACATTAGAAAAAAGAAGGTCGTGGTTTTTGACATTAAATGTACCCCGTTGCGCTTTTTGGCTTTGGATGACAATGACTCGTTAATTTGTCTAACAGAACCCGTTCTTAGTTCTGGCTTACGTAAGGTAATTTTTTGATCGGTGGTCCTCGTTATGTCTACCTGAACCATCAGATTTTTTGTTTGCTTTTATTTCTTTTAATCCATGCAATATTTACTTGACCAAAGCTCACCCTTCTCTTTCGCGGTTACTTTATCTAGTCTTATTTTACGCCAGCCCAATTGGAGATGCATGAGTTCATGCTCTGTATAAATTTCCATTTACACTAAACTTTTTGATTACTATATTTTACTTATCGGAAATTCGATTTGGATACTACAGGATAACAGTACTCGTGGCTTCTCTTTTCGTTCTATACTATGATTTAAGAATAAAGTGGTTTTTGCTAGCAGAAATGTTGAGGAAATTTGAATACAGACAGTTTTTTTCGAATTCATTCGAAGGTATAGCAAAGCAAAGTTATGCCTGATAAAATTTCTTGATGCCTAAATAACTTTGTTTTCGGTCACCACAATTTTTAATCGACTTGATGCTTGTTCTATTAACTTGTTTGGTGCAAAAGACATGATAGTTATTCGAACAAGAGACTCCATTACATTTTAATTGTTGGGCGGCACGTTATTTTTATCAGCTCAGGAAACAATCCATCTTAAAAAAAATGTGTGTAATTGTTGGGTACATACACTAATCTCCTTTCATGAGCTTTTAAGCACATATACACTTTAAGAAATAAATTAAATGAAATTTTGCCATCAAACCACCATACAATTTGGTTTTTGGTGTCGCCCATTTTTCATTTGTCGTCATTTTTCGTATGAAAGCTAGATTACAGTTCCATCCAATTTGCTGTATACGTACATACACATATTTTGTTATATTTATGTCTTCTTCATTTCCATTACATGAGTGTCACATCAGTCAAGATGTCACATGAATATGGGGTAAACATGTTTTTGAACTTTAAAATTTGTTGTTTTACATTGTGCTTTTTACGATAAATAGATGACATTTCCCTTCAGTTTTTGTATCTGTTTTTTTTATATAAACTTTTGTACACATAATCCTTTTTTGGTTGTGTGCTTTTGATTTTAACAAAAAACAAAACATCATCATATATTATAAAGATAACGATATTCTATTTATCAAACACTATCGTTTTGAAACACTTTCGCTCATTATTTTGATCAAAACCGGAGCGCTTTAAGCTTTAACTTTTTTAAATACTGTGATTTTTTATATGTATGTATGTATAAGTTCTTTTCAACTTTTGCTAAAAGTAATGTGATTAATTAAGAAAAACAAATAATAATCACATCAAACAGCACCATCAACAACAACAACAACGAGACAAAGCTTTATATGTGCATTTTTCAACGTTGCGATAACAAAAAAACTCGGGTTCATCTCGTAAACAGCATTGCAACATGACACAGCAACAAAATAAAATTAAAAATTAGAAGAAAGTTGAGATACTGCTTTTTTGTTGATTGCATGTGATGAAAAAAAAAACGTAAAGCTTTTTTCTAAGCTTTTTTTTATAGTTAGTTACATAACGTACATTATTATCATGTTGATTACGATGATGCAGAAATATTATATGGATGAAAATGGTGGTGACAACATTATGTTAAATTTTTTATTATGCATGTTGTGTTTAAAAATTAAAAGTTGTGTATCTAAAGCTTTCAGTGTATTACATAAGACGAGCTACTTTTTAATATAATTTGTGAGGAGGGATAATTTGAACTGCAAGAATTATGTTCGTTTAAGTATTTGTGATGCTGTGTTTTGTCGTACACATTTAAATTGTTTGCAATAGTGGTTAAATATTTAAAGTAATTAATAACGTTGATTGCAATTGATTTTATTTGTTTTATAATTTATAAGTATTTTGGCTAAGTATATTAAACTATTTTTAAGTTTTTTAAATTAATTAACATGGAAAGTTCTACATTACGTAATACACTTAAATGAATGCCAAATCAAAAGAGTTGATATATATATATATATATATATATATATATATATATATATATATATATATATATATATATATATATATATATATATATATATATAAATATATATATATTTATATATATATATATATATATATATATATATATATATATATATATATATATATATATATATATATAAATTTTTTTAAAGCACAATAGTTTTATAGATTAATAAAATAATTCAATGCTAATTCTTACTTAAACTTCAAAAAGTTTAAAACTTATTTAAAACTTCAAAGCATTAATTTTAAACATAAAAAGGATTGATCTAAAATAAACCTAAAAATACTTGAAATAAATCCTTTTTGAGTTACCAACTATAATAAATCAAACTCTAACAGTTTGATTTTAAGCACAAAAAATTGATATATTTGGTCATACTAAATTTTATTATAAACGGTTTAAAAAATCTCGAATTTTCTCTTAAATATTAAAATTTAAAACATAATAGTTTTAAAATTGTTCATAATAGGTCTCTACTCAATAAAAAAACATAAGAATTAGGTTAACTTTTTTATATTAAAAAATTGTTCACATAGAATGTGTAATAAACAAAATTTTCATTGTTTTGTTCTTATAATTCACTAGAACAACGTGATCATCTGAAGTATAAAAACCTAATATGAACCAAGTCATTTTCTACTAGTCTAGATGACAAAGTTAAGGCTAAGAATCTTAACTAAGAAAATTTATGTAAATATTAACCAATTAAATATTTTTATGTATAAAAAAAAGCCAGTTACTTGGACTTATTTAGGTTGCATGCTGTACTCAAAGTAAATCGTGAAATTCAGTAAATTAAAATTTTAGTACAAATACCTTTTATGTTGTGCCAAACTTTAGGTAAATATTCTGGTTTGGAGGGGTAAAATCGCTGGTGTATAGGTAATAAATTAAACGTCAAACAATTTTTTTTTATAGTTAAGTCTTGGGCATTAAAAAAATTCATGATCGTCGTTTCAAAATGGAAGAAATTAATAATTAAAATATCTTGCCGAAACGTATTTTAGTAATTATAATAACTAATAAAAATAATTAATTTAAATTATAAAAATAATTTACTCTTGTGGCTGATTTTTGTAGTAAAGTAATTCGATAACAACTTTTTTACTAAAAAAAAACGATTAACTAAACAATTTACCGCAAATGTCATTTACCTTAAGTATGGCACGCATCCTAAGTTTTTTATTTGAAGAGAAACCGTCGAAGGGGCAAACATTTACGGTTGCTAAACTTTAAGTTCTTAAAATTAAAGATTTTCTATTTTAACTTTCAATCTATTACTAAACTATAATGTTACATTTTAAGAATAAAATTAGATAAAAATAAAACTTAAGTTTTTATTTGAAATAACTTTTTTTACTATTTTTATCAGATTACAAACTAACGAGCTTATATTTTAAACCAACCCTGTTAGATTTTAAACACAAAGGTTCTCTTTTGAAATCAACAGGTACTATTTTACAAACATTTTTGGTTTAAAATTGAAACGTTTATAACTCAGAATAAAACTTTTTGAGCATTAGTATGTATTTTGACGGCTTACCTTAGCTCAACCAATATTACTAGCAATCAATCTACCCAATTGTAAAACCCTGGGTCGTTACACAGAAAAACTGCCTTAAGCGTCCGATAAAAACGCTCTATTAGTCCGCATTGAATTGTGAATAATACAAAAAAGCTCTGATTTGATTTGTTCATAGCTTTTGGAATAAATGAAGCAATATGGACGACTCAAATTGACAACCTTGGTCTATTGTTAGTATGCTAAGAGTGCCGTATTGTGATATTCAGTTTGAAAGTAGCGCTTACGCAGTCATCGAGAATCGGAGCGATTGCGGGCCAACGTGTAAACCTGTCAATTATATGTAAGTAATAGCTGTTACCCTGGTAGAGTGGAAGTGGTTCAATTACATCGACGTTTTTTTTATGATAAATGGTTATTTGGCGTTCTGATACTTTCCAATTGGGGTTTAACGTATTTAAGGTTTTATGCAATCTTGGATGCGTTTTTTGGAATGTCAACTAAGTGACATTCTAAAAAAGCGTCTAGATCTGAGAGTTATAACAGAACGCACGTTATTTGTTGAAGTGTCACATTACACTTTTTGAACAGTACCTTATCATTGATTTGATGGTTGACTAACTGATCGTAGTCCAATTGGATGATTTGGTGAATTCGTGACAATAAATCAGCAGGTACATTGTTGTTTCCACTCACGTGTATGCCAGTAGTAAACTGAACGATAAAGTAAAGATGGCGTATTTGGCGTGGTGAAGTCTTCTCCATTTTTACTTGAATGCAAAATAATGTAAATGGCTTGCGATCGGTGAATATGTTAATCAATCGGGGGTCCAGCATAAAGCGAAAGTGCGTAACTCTTAGATATGCAGCCAACCGTTCTTTGTCATTTATTGCATTGTGTACTAATAAATTGCTTTGAAAGTAATCCAAATGGCTGTGAAACATTATTTATTTCTATTGTTGCAGAGCGGCTACTACGGTAAGTCAAGATTACCGCGATTATGTAGGAAAGGCAAAAATACTTCGTTAATTATTTAGTTTTTACAGATTTTAAATCCAGTATCGGCCTCTATTGACCAGTTAAGCAGTGTCATGTCACTCTCCTTGTTTTCGTTTATCATTTACACTGGTTTTCACTGGTTTCCGGCTGCAGTAAAAATTTGTGGTAAAAATGTTAAAATGCAAAGAAGTTTTTTCGGTTCTTCACTAAAGTTGGCTTTGCAATTTTTCAAATTGCTTCTACTTTCTCTGGTAAAGCATAAATTCTTCGTGGTATAATCAAGTGCTCCAAAAACTAAATTTCACTTTTAACGAACTCATCTTTGCATTTATCAATAGTTTATATTGACGCAATATTTCAAAGACGATTCGCAGATGCTATTGATGCTACATTTTATTATTTAGCGATAAGCTAAAAGCGATAAGTAAATTATCGAGGTATAAGGAAAGACAAATTTTAGTCCTCGGAACTTTTCAGGCATCAACCGTTGGAATACTTGTGGGGTATTATATAAGCCGAATGTCATAGTGGTGAACTGAAAGAGTTCAAATAGCGTGGTAATAATAGTTTTTGGCAGTAAAATCCTGTATGAAGTGGGGTTAAGCGTTCAACGCATGGTAGTCACCACAACATGTGCGGTGCCATAAACCATCCAATTTTTTAACCATGTGTAATGGACTGCCCAGTTACTTAAAGAATAGCAATATATATGCCTTACTTCATATGAATTTCAAATTCTGTTCGAGTAGTAGACAATTGGGCAAGTTCCAAGTATCCTAACCGTGCTAAAATAGGTAGCCCTATCGTTTTGACGTGATGACACACTTCTGAACATATAACTTTTGCTTTCGGGCGGGGAGTGTTAAAACGCTTAATTCACGTAAAATTTCGGTAAATTTCACAGTTCCCAGTTTGTCTTGACTTATGCATTTAACCTATATTTGAGTTTTCCGATCTATCAGTATGCAATCTATCATTTTGAAGTCGATGAGCAAACTGTAAATCGAGATGAAATTGGAGCCCAAAATAGGTTTTTGGACATCGGCAATGAGAAATCGTCCAACCTTATGGTTGTCTTAATCCTATGTCTCTATGGTCCGGGAATTAATTTGTTTCGACATGGTAATATAATTAAGACATCGGCACTAGTGTCAATGCTGAACGGTCAAATATAGTAAGTCTGGTAATGACTGCTTGAGGATCCATCAAACTTTTATCAATTAGGCCATCGCATTTGCAGTAATGTCATGAGCTACGGCATTTTTGTATCACTTTTCCAAATTATGTGATATCAGTAGCAGTCTGGTGTTAAATTGAAACTTTCTGTCTTCGATTCTGATTTCTAACTTGGCCATGTTGCCACATTAGTTCCTCCATAATTTCTAGTAAGCTTACTTACTTCTAGTCTAATTTGGTTATTTTCGTTTAATGATACGATTCATGATGAAGATGTTGGAGTACTATAAACTTAACGTGAACCGGTAATGATTTTCGTGTGTACTTGTAACGCTAATGCAGACATAATGACATCGGGAACTACCATTATTTCTTCGACAGTACTACTTGTGAACTCGCTGTGTCCACTTGTCAACATTTGTAACTGAGCACCAAGCTCTGTAGTGAAATTACCGAAAAAATTTCATGAGAAAGGCTTGGTATTTGATAACAGAAGTAGTCATCGAGGTCGGTCAGTGTGCAGGCCTAAGAATATTACAACTTTGGCTTATAGTATATGACAAAATTAATCGAACTCAAAGCTACGCCTGTCACATCAACTGGTAATTAACTGCACCAGTATAAAGAAAATATTACGCAAAGACTTCGGATTATTAAAAAATTTAGTTTACCTAAAAAAGTTGAGTCCTACAGAATATTGCTGATAGATACATCCATCAGCTTTTAAACTACTTCTTCCTTAGTCACATTTTTAGTATCCTCGTTTTATTGTTTTAGTGAATAACCTAATTGGAAAGATCTTGCAAATTTATACTACTCATAATAAGTCTTTCTTTTCAAATCAGACAGATCAGCCAGATGGGTTTACAGTTTTTTGGAAACTATAGAAACATCACTGGAGTAATTTGTCTATTGCAGGATATTACCGATAACCTTTCTTGTGTTTTTATTCAGTTCTTAGACTTGCAATTCGTCTTCCTTTCAAAATGTGGAAATATTTAAAATTTGAAAGACCAAACCAAATTTTTGCAATTTGAAAATTAGAAGGACTCTAAATTGTTTTTTTCTCATCTAATACAAGATCGAAGCATTCGCGGCATCTTAAAGCTCAGCAGTATTAAACTTTGCTTTTGTCAGAAAAGTACCAATGAACATTTTTGCAAATGTTCATTGGTACTTTTCTGAAAACTGACATAATATTTTAAACTCAGATAAAGTAAATTTGCTAGAAAAACCACAAAAAGCAAAAGAGAAATAAACGTAGTCGTTTTCTTTGAATGTGAATATGAACCCTAATTCTTTCACACCAATAGCTGCCAAAAATTATGTTTGAAAACAAATGCATCTAACGTTAACTATAAGTAAACAAATTTTTACTATACTGATGCTTCGATTACTTTTCAAAAGGGTCATCAATTTAAAATCGAAAATCTCATTTTGCAATGAGTTACGCAAAATTTGAATGTTTCATTTTTTGTTCATTTTATTAATTAAACTTATCTCATTTCTCTTAACTATAAGATTGCATTAAATATTATTTGAATAATTTTAAAATAACCTAAAGTAACTTAAATAGACTTAAGAAACTTAAAGAACTTTGATGTTAAAGTGAATATATGAAAAGTGATGAACACCTAAAAACAAAGAAAAAAACTTTTCCACGTGTTGTGTTTGTGTAAAACACGGCTGATCCATTTTCAGATTGAGTTAGCAGACATAAATTGAAAATTCAATTAAAGGACACCATTGTAAAATTGGAATCATTTTTATGTCTGCGCGTAAAATATTTATGCATAGAACATACTTATCATATTATGAGATTAAAGCTGTAAGATAAAAACGAGTATGAGAATTTAGAAAAAAACATGTCTATACATTTTCAAATTTTCACATTTTCACATTTTAACACTTGTTTTATCGAATAAGCATATTTCCCGTCTGTCAATTTTCACCAAATATAATACATAATCATCAATAAAATTTTTTTTTTATATTTTATGATAACAAAGCACAACACTTTTATGTATACAATGTATATACTGTATATATGGATGTACATAAAAAAAGAGTGGGGGTGAGGGTATATTGATTATGTTTTGTGTAGTTGTAAAGTTTTGTGCTGGCAATAAAAAATAACATCTAGATAAAGACAAAGTATATTTTGTAGAAGGGAAATTGAAATGAAAAGTTTTAAGCTTTTCTTTCGATAATTTTATTATTATTATTATTTTGTTTAAATAAAGAAATAAATTTGACCCCATTTTCATTTTTCTATATTTTTTTGCCTTTTATTCCTTTTGTCACATTCATTTTCTTTATCATCTCTGTGTGTATCCGTGTGTGACTGTCTATCTGTGTAACTGTGTGTCTTTATTACAATTCAATGAAAATAATAAAGAAAGGATTTGTCTTACGTTTATTCCTTTTCAATTTTTTTTACATTTGTTAATGCTTTGCCATTCAATTGTGGAGGAACCCAAAAAGGAAATCAAATTCCAGGAAGAAATAAAATGTTATGAGTATTTTTTGTGTTTTATTCCTATGCCTATGTTTTATGTGCGAGATATGCTTACAAAAGTATATATTTTTAAATAGGTTTTCTTTATTTACCACCCTATTTTCTTTAGACTGCATGAATGTGAATCAATTTACAGTTTATTGAATTGAAATGAAAATTGAACTTTAAAGTAAATAACAAAAAAAAAGGAACGATCCTTTAAAATTCCCAATCATAATATACGTAATAATCATAAAAGATAATATGACATATTGCTGAAGGGTAAAGTTTAAAATTGCCGGTTGCGAATAGGTTTTAAGCTTTTTTGTTCTTCTCGACAAATCGATTTTAGGGGGCGTTAAACCAAATAAATTCTATTTATTTAACGCATGCATAGGGCGTTTAATTTACTTGCGCTCTTGAAATGTTTAAATGGTTATTTCACAGTGACATCGTTTTAAAGAAACACTTCATCTTCATTACTGTATAGGAACGAAATCAGGGGCATATTTAGGTGTTTTGTTAGCAAACCAACTTTTATTACAACGGTAATCAATCGAAAAGATCTCTTTATCTCATGATTAATCGCCTAAGTAGCATAAAATTTGCCAGTTGCAACTTTTTTGTTCTTACCATTTAAATATCAATATTTTATGAATGATTTTTTCTGCTTTTTCAGATTTATTCTTGGTTTGTCCTTTTTCCGAAAGAACTATAATTCATTAAAGGGACGATCTGGTGCTTGTATCCCAATACAGCGGTATATAAGCTAACCTATTATTTGCATTGGGATCTAATTTTTTTCGAATCAGTATTTTTACTGGGTTAAAGACCTGATCCTAACTTTTTTGTTTTAAACTAATTGATATTGGTGTTGACATATACTTACCCAACAATGTATCGACTAGAGGAGCAATTTTCAAAAATAAGTAGGAACAGCAATAATTTGAATGCCATACAAACGAAAATTCTAAAATTAATTACGTATTTGTATAGATCTCCTTCATAAAAATATGGCTTCCTGCTTCCACATGCGAATATACAAAGCTTTGCTTTATCACACTTATCAACCAAGATCAAAAATATTGATTTCAGTTTATTCAAGGCATCGAGTGAATGCAACAAAAGAACGGTGACTTTTTAATCAACTTTCATTTTCATAATTTGTTGAACATTTAGAACCTCAAAGGAAAGTTAGTTTTCATCACAGTCCCGTATGGTAAGACCTAAGTTGGAAGGTATAATATTGTCAATTAACTTCATCAAAAAAGAGTAGATGTACTGAGCTCATTGTTCAGTTGTTGATCTTTAAACTATTCGTGGTTTTTTTTCTTCATATATTAGCCTTGCAGTTCTCTTAACAGGGACAGAATTCCAAGTTTTTTTTTGAGATTGTGAAACAAAATTCGATAAAGATTTTGTTTTGTTGCCCGATAGCAACGGCAATAAATTAATACATGGTAAAACCTACATCGGGATGTTTAGCTATAGTTAAATTTATGTATTTAATAACGCATATTTGACCAGGCAAATCTTGTCATTTAATTGAAAATTTACCTGTCACACCAGAGAAGTATGAAGTTGCATGGAAAACTCTTTGTGATGGATATCATAATTATATTCAAATGCAGAATACCCATATGAGACAAATATACGCGACTAAATCTCCACAAGAGAATTCGTCTAGTTCTCTTCAGAATTTTATAGATTTCGTGGTTAAAAATTACATTGCATTGAAATCGTTGCATATTTTGGTTGAATCCAATGAGATCTAATGTTGATCTATCATATGAATGACAGGCTTGATATATCTTCCACCATTTTATTCTAGCGTTTTTGGCTATGTTATTAGTGGCCGTGTTTTGATGCATCTAACAGCATTATGTACTTTCCATAGCTTGCGTGACGATATGAAACTGAAATTGAAGATAATTCCAGTTAAAAATCAGTATTGATTAGAGGAAAATTATTGCAACGGCCATTACGTAAAACTCCATCGTTGTCTTGGGTTTTTAATAGGTACAACTTTTCCACAGAAGTTTTACTCAATCGAAAGAAAATTGTGTGTTCTTCCAGAATTTTTTAGTAACTATCAAAATTTTATGTCCAATTGTTTATATCTTTAACACATATATGGTATTAATTCCAGATTGGTACAAATAGTGGAATCTGTCTACATTCTG
Source organism: Tipula confusa (assembly GCA_963556175.1). Lineage (NCBI taxonomy): Eukaryota > Metazoa > Arthropoda > Insecta > Diptera > Tipulidae > Tipula > Tipula confusa. The sequence continues at coordinate 45,988,777 of OY744476.1, forward strand.
TTTTCATAAGGGTTTTACAGTTCATCAAGACTTGTTGTTTATAATAATTAGGTTTCGGAAACATCTAGTTGGTTTTACGGCTGATGGTATCAAAATATAAAGGGAAATAAGAAAGGTGAAGACCAATAGGACGTATAGCGAATATGGTGGCAAGGAAACTGCCAGAAGAGATAAAATGCTTCTATGTGACCACAGTAACTTACGAAACGAAAAATGCTCCATATCTAGCACCTCGCACTTATAACGCATTGACTTTGGATGAAACTATTTCGTGTCACTTAGCATTTCAAATGTTAACAAATGATTTTTATGTAGATGACATTGACAGGTACTGACTTTTTTCACAAAGTCATAATGTTAAAATCAGACCTAATCAAATTATTAGAGCGAGGGGATCTATTAGACATTTTTTTAAACTCCCAGCATATCATTAGTCCTCGGTTTATCTTAGAACATATCGCCTGAGGAGTTCGAATTTAATTTTTCTAAGTTCCCATTTCAGACCAGCTGCTCTGAAAAAATCGTATTATTTGAAATCTGCCAATAATTCGACCCATTGGGTCTATGGACACCATTGATCCTAACTAAAAAACTCATTACGCAAAATATTTAGACTCGTCACAATGTAGTAGTTAGGCTGGTATAATATAATTATTAAGGATGATCGCAATCAATGGTTTGAGTTTAGACACAATGTTGCCTAACTAATCGCATCACAACACAACGATTCTTTTTGATACCACACGCTTAGATGAAACATATCCATGGAGTCTCAGATACATCTGAATGAGAATATAGTTATGTGATTTTCCTTCCAGTTACTGACGCAAAATGGCAATCATTTTGTGTGACTTATGGTTCCAAGTCTCAGGTAGCACATTTTAAAAAGCAAACTGTACCAATTAGGTTTGAGCTTTGCACTACGTTGTTTTTAACTCAAACTATATATAATGTATATCTTTTGTTGGATTCAGAAATCACGTTACTTCGAAATAAATTCGAACCATCCAAATATTATGTGTAGCAAATAGTTTACAGGAAATGTCAAATTTTCAAAGTTCATCATTCTGGAGAAAATGGCTTGTTGAATATTTGAATGGGCCTTAAACGATTTTTTTCTTTAATATCCAATTTAGGAGCATAAGTCGTCTACTAGACTGGACCACCTAGTTCTGTCGGGCATACTGTTTGTTTAGATACCACCCTTGATTCCCCGTGTTGTTTCACTTCTGCTGGTTTCCTACTTTTCATGTCACAGGTATTCGTCCAACTTTCCTCTTTCCTTTTTCGCGTTCCTTCTTTCCGGATTCCACAGACCTCTTTGACATCATTCCATAATTCTTTAGCGTGTGTCAAATCTTTCTCTATTTGAGTTTTTTAATTTTGGTCTCAATGACTGTTGATTTTTGACGACTCACTGATTTTGATTTTGATGACTCACTGATTTTTTTGCCTCAAAGAAGCTCAACATTTGTAATTTGAGGGGCAAGAAACACCTCATATTCGTGGTTCTCTTAAGATGTTTGTTAACAAATGGCTGTAGCTAATTGTTATTAATCTTTTGCGTATGCTTCACAGCCATAGAGCAATACTGATTCCACACATGAATTGAACATTTTTAGCTTAATGGTGCGGGATATGACAGTGTTTAGTGTAGTGTGTTTGTAGTCTTAGAAGGGATAAACTCCACCAAATATTGCATTCTCTCAGGCCACCTTTATATATGGGATCGTTATGGAAAATATTTCTTTCCAGTTTCGCGGTATTTTATAGAAATTCCGTACTCCTTTTATTATTGGTGTTAAAACACTTGCAGTTGTGGACATGTCTCCTTTAAATATTTCAGTAGATATGTTGTTCATTCCAGATGCCTTGCTTTTCTTCATTTTAGCAATGACACTACTAGCTTCCCGTTCCGTTAGTGAATGGGTCTTACTAGTTTCGTTAATTGCGCCAGTTGTTAATTCGAAAATGTGTGTATTGTTAGTGGTATTCTCTCCAAAATATTCCGTCTGTCTCTTCAATTGTGCATCATCTGTTGTTATGATTTGACCAGATTTATCCCTTATTAGTAATATATTGATGAATTTTCCATTGAATCCTCATACGCATTGGTGTAGCACTCACATGTTTCGGGTTGTTGCAGCCTCTACACACTTAAAAAGGTTTCCAGTGTCATTTCTTGCATTTTCTTGATTTAACGTGCCGTATCCTTGTATTGACGTTTCAGTTTTAAGGTGTTTTGTTGGCATATTGGTAACTTAAGTGGTCGACGTTTTTCAATTGTCTTTCAAGTATTATCACTGATCCAGGGTTTGTGACTGTATTCTTGGTTTCCGAGTGTGTTTCGAAATAGGTTTCTTCGACTTGTTTCCACTGTCTACACTGACGGCTGCTTCATTGGTTTAGAATCAGAGCTTGAGCGGTTCGCAGAATGTGTTTCTTGTATCGAAAACTTTTAACCTGTAGGTTTTAAATTTTTTACGATTTGTAAGTCTGATCCTCACGCTGTTGACCTGACATTTTGTAATTAACGTGAGAAACTTCTTGTTGATCAATACGTGATCTATTTGGTTTCTTGTTTTCAACCCATCTTACTTCAACCCATGGTGGGTGTTAGGTCTGATCCAATTTTTGCATTGAAATCTTCTTTTATTATCTTGACATGAGGTTTGTGTCCTTGTTATTGTGGCTTGTGTTTATAGAACTCATCCTTGGTTACTTCTTTTGTGCCTTCTGTTGGGCATACCAAACTATGGTGGTTTTCGTATTTGTCAGGGTCCTGACTTTCCAGTTTTCGACTCGTGTCCGTATATGATAACCGATGGTCGATATTTGTGTTTGCCGCGGTGCGTATTATTTCTTGTAATATTCGTTTCTGTAATCATTTTTAAATTCGAATTAGTGAATGATTAGCCCACTGAATCCTATAGTTAGCTCCCAGGATTGTTGAGTACAGCATAACTGGCAAGCCGGGAAGACTATTTGTTATGTAGTGGTTATCTAAATTTGCTCTAACCCAAACAATGGTTGTTTGGCCTTGGCATTGAAGTTGTGGTTGTCTTACCTATCACTGCTGCAAATCCGAGATCAAAATTTGATATCGAACAATTGATATCTACATTTTTTGGTTCATTTCTTGGCTTACAGATGTCGATTTCTTTGCAGAAGTCGTATTTTCCTTTTTATACTTCAACAATTTTGCAATGTTGTATCTCAAGTTTTTTTGTAGATGTCGATTTCGTTGAATGTAAATCGCGCATAATTTTTTTTTTTTTTAATTTTCATTTTTTCGATAGTTGGCGTTGATTGAAATTTAATTTAAAAACAAATGAAAATTTTGGATATGCAGTAGAAACAGATTTTATCTAATAAGGGAGAAGTATTTGGTTTTTTCTTTACTCCAGTTTGTTTAGTGTTGGTTATGGTATTTTATCATGCAGTTCACTGTAGTGATTGTTGTAGCTACATGATCAAAATATGAAAACGATGAAAAAACTGTTTTAATCATACATCTTATGGCAATAATTAAACTTCACTTGGACCAACCATCTCAGATTCAACCACGCAATGATTTGACAAAATGGCAAAACTAATAATTATATTGTTTCTTTTTTGATTTTAGGTAAGTCCAGATGAATTTTATTCTAGAACAATGATATCGGAATATTTACTATGCATATACACATAATATTGAGTAAGTTACATATAAGTTTTAAACTTTTTACCATTTTTCCTATTTTCACCTCTGCACGTACATAAAACGCGTCTTAATTTGAGTCTCGTCTTGTTCGGAAGACCTTTATTTTTTTCGGTATCAGATATTTTGTTTTCAAAAGTTTTATACTTTTACCTGGACTACATGCATAAATCTGATATTACCTTGTAGGAATGTTGAAATGTAACGAATTTCTACTTTCCAAACACTATCTAAGTGGGGTCCTAGTAGTAGCTAATACGGTTGCTGTTACATTTTATTAGGTTGTTTTAGTAAGCTTAAATTAAACTGTTGACTACCAATAAGACCTTGTAACCAGTTAGCAAAAATAAATTATACCATTGGCAAATGACGTGTTCCTTTTCAAGCAGCGTCCATAAGACAAATCAGTAAAATTTAAACAACAATGGCAATAATTATTGTTGATTTGTTTAATGAAAACATTAAAGTAGTATTTTTATGTTTTGGATGAACACGACAGTTGTGACGACTTTAAATCAATAAATAGAAAAACGCCTAGCGAATTTTTTTTTCAGTTTCATGTCTCACAATTGCTATTAAATGTTTATATCCATTTGGACATAATAATTTAAAGTTCTTGGAACAAATCCAAAACTATATATATGCTACCACAGAAAAATGTTAAATATTTAATTGAAAAGTTAAAACAGTAAAAAAAATTATTTCATTTTCAATATGAATGATGGAGACATTATGTTTAGTATTTCATTATTACAACTACAACAACAACAGTATGAAAACATATATACAAAATTATATATTTGTTTTTATGTTATTTAATTTTAAAATTAAATATTTAATAATAAAACATTTTATATTATTTATATGATTTTAAAACGAAACATGTTTATGAATATACACTATTCCTCCCACTTACGTGAAGGCTGCGTTCCCGCAATAATGTCGTAGTTGTTATATATAATTTAATATATAATCTATATATATATATATATATATATATATATATATATATATATATATATATATATATATATATATATATATATATATATATATATATATATATATATATATATATATATATTATAAGTTTCTAAGAATCATTTTCATATTGCTGAGCCTCAGGACAAAGCCAACTATCAAAAAAGTCATTAAACATGACACTATAGTTTTTTATTTGAACACGAAGAATGGCTTGTTTACAAGAAAATTTCTTGATATTTTGGTTAGCCCAATTCATTGCTTCTGTTATGATGTTTTTTGTTGGTATTTTTGATTTTAACATGTAAATGAAACTGAACTGTAATGTTCCAATTCACGACTTTACTATGTGTAGTTCAGAAAAAAAAATATGAAAAATGTATCATTAAAAATATCATAATATTATTACATAATGCCAAGAACTTATTTAATATGATCAAAATGGTCAGATATATAGTAAAATCAAGTTAAATTTGCAGGCGACTATCAGAACATCTTAAATTTTATCATAAAATTAATTAATCCAATCATTTCATCAATATGATTGGAATAATCATATTAAACTTTAGTAATTTGATCATAATCTGATTTTTAATCACATTAAAAAAAAAAATAAGATCGAAGACGGCTTTGCTTTTTATGTATCTTCTTGTTGCTTTTGATTACAAAAACAATTGGTTAACGATAAAACAAAATTTATATATTCATACAACTTGTATTGTATAATATAAGAACGTTTATACGAGTAAGTAATTTTAATAGTGATTTGGTGTGAGCTAGAAGACAACATATTTAGCTAATTGGCCATAGTTATTAGCTATATATTTTAATTTAATTAATAACAATTAGAACTTTAAGTGAATATATAGTGCATATTATATAAAAAAACATTTATTGTCAATGTAATATATAAAAATACTGTAAGTTTGAAGAGTAAACGATATTACTAAAATCAATATTTTCTATAATAAAAGCTGTATAAATGTATATTTTGTATATTTTATAATAGTATAAAAAGTATAAAAAATGATATTAATATGCATTATTTATTGAAAATCACAAAACAAATTGTACATTTAAACACTAAAACACACATGCATCAGGGTAGTTTTTTTTCTCCAAAGTTTAGCACGGCTTGTATAACATTGATGTTGGTTTTGCTTTTACACAATATTCGCCACCATATTATACCAACACCTGAAATACAACGCGCTGTTAAAAATACGATTCATTAGTATGCAATCAATATGGCTTGTATAATATAGCAGGTTTTAAATAGAAACCCAAAAAATAATTTTTGTTTATGGGTTTTGAATAGTACTATTTCAAAACTAAGTAAACCAAGTATATACCCGCGTATAAAACGCGATGAGTATGGTTTTTACTAAAGATTATTTTAAACCTACAAATTTAGAAAGAACTTAGAAACTCTTTACCCATAAAAGAAAATATCGAACTTTCTTAATCTAAAGAGTTCCTAAGTAAGTAACTTGGTAAGTTTAGATGCAAAACAACTTTGCGTATATTGGCTAATTTTACTTATAAAATAAATATTTTGCAGCTGTAATAATAGAAACACACAATTAAAATACAATAGCTTCGGTTTGAATGCCATAAAGAATTGGCGTAATATTTGCCTAAAAATGATTGAAAAGGCAAAAACAATTAACCGGTACAACTTTGTTGAAAGTTTACTGAAGAAGGTACTGCTGAAGAAGGTATTTATGAATAATAATTAATAAAGTGTTATTTTTGGTACTGAAGAAAAATAGCATTAGCATTTTTAGTTCAACCATATGTATTTCTAAATAAATTGAAAGTTTTTGGTGTACACTAATATACGGTCGTATAGCAAGAACAATTTGCTTTTCGGAATTTGCGTTTAAAACTCATTAATCAATACTGTCATATAACTATACCTGATGTCACAAATTTGAAATCAAAAGATGATTGCGATTATCATATGTTTATTTTATTAATTTATGAATTTTGTAAATTACTTCATATCTGTATTATGGCAAAACTATACTTATTATAGTCACTTGGCATTTACCATATTCGTTTATCATATCTATAATGGCCACCACATATTATAATTTAATCATATTTTATTTTGAGTCTATGATTGTTAGTTAATTCAACAAATAGGTTGAACCTTCCCTTTTCTTTCTAATTAATCGTTCTTTCGATTATAGTGGTTTATAGTGGGAGTAATTGAAATTGTCCTACTAGAATTTCCTTCCGATCTCATAGAACATTTTTTTAAAGCGAATTCGCGTGAGTTGATGGGATCAATGTATATATATATATATATATATATATATATATATATATATATATATATATATATATATATATATATATATATATATATATATATATATATATATATATATATATATATATAACATATATGTTTATAATATATGCACAGTCTAATTAATACTATCAACATATTATAGTACCATCGTCATCATCATCCAAAATAACACCAAAATAACATATAATTATAAACATTAAACCTACATCATATTATTTTGAAAATATGAAATGCAGACATAGATTTTTAAAATTTTTATGAATATAATTTTTGTTCAGGTTTTTGTTTTTAGTTAGTTTCTAATCATAAATTTAAATATATTATTTAATAATTTATTTTTATCGTTTTAATTATAACGAACATAAAAATCGAAAAAAAAATTATGCTTGACAAGTGCACGAGTGTAGACCGTATAGTGGTTTATTATTTGCATAGTTTATAATGGTAAAATTTGATTAATAATTATGTTTCTAAATATTTGGTTTAATTTTACTAACTACTTTTGGCTGTATTCAAACGGCTCAATTGCAATTTGAATTCCAAATAAACTAATAGAAGTAATGAAAAATGTAAGGCCCTGTAATACATACAATGAACTACCCTAATTTAACTGGTTAACCACAAGTATTTTAAAAACTGCCACTTTAACTTTTATATAATGATATTACAATTTAAATGAGTAATCTGATTCCATTTTATTAAAGGAATTTCAAAGTAATCTTTTTTCTCCCATTAGGGAGAACTATTAAGTGGCTTAAGTTGTCATTTTATTTTCACCAATTTAAATTGTTTAACTCTTTAAATAAACATGTTTAAAGATCTAAAATCTTTGTTTCAAGGCTAAAACCAATTCTTTCTTCTCTTATTAATTTTGATGACTTTCCTTTGGTTCCACCGTAAGTTGCAAAATTTGCAATTTTTACAATAACTTTAACCTTAAACGATTTGCAAGTAAAAAACATAAGTTAATATCACTTGTGTCATTTCCAAAAACTTTTTAAATCTGGAATATTTATTCACAGGCCTTAAATTACCATTAAGATGAACTTTTGCGGTATAATTGTTCTTATAATTAATTACAAACTGGTGGAACACGTGAGTCAAACAAATCTTTGTTTGGTTCATAATTAAAAAACTTTACAATAAAATAAACCCCACATAAATTTGATTTAGACTGATTCTGTGAAACGATGATACGTCAAATGATACTGTTGCTGATTTTTAGTTTTGCCAGAAATATGGCACTTAAGCAACCAGATACCGCGCAGCAATTTTGAAACTTCAAAGTCTCTCAATAAGATGTATTTACTATTCCATTAGGAATGGTTTGAAAGTCAAACAATTTGCTCTGTAAATATCGATTGCAATTATCGATTTTGACTTGCCATTGCTGACCAAATCATTTAGGTAATTCAGCTCCATCAGATTTGATACTGAGCTAGATTTATATAATGTTTTAGAAACTAACAAAAAAACTCAAGTCGATTGCTACTCCAAAGAAGCATAGACACTGAACATAGGCTTACATAGCCTGCACGTATTTGTGCACAAATTTTTGGATTTATTGCTATATAAATTTGCGATGGTTAGAAATGTTTTGGTGCTATGAAGTGAAAAATCCTTTCCCTGTCAAATAACTAAACAGATCTTTATGCATCACCTTAATTATAAAACATTTGAACATCGCCATGTATCGTTCCTGGCTTTTTGATCGTCTAACTTTGGATGTTCAAATATTTGAATGATGCTACCTATAATAACTGTGGGCTTTCCATTTATTTTAGTCACTTAACCAGCACTTAACCTGAAGCACTTATGGCGTTGGTCATTATGTTTTTTAGTATAACTTTTTGGCCATGTAGAATCCAAAATTGCTTTATTATAAAGCAAGAGTTAAATCCACACCTCAATGCAGAGTACTTTTATGCGCATAATCGCGGATCAAGATCATAAAAGGCATTTAAATGGTTATGTCATAGGATGTCTTCCGTTATTCTAAAGAATTGAGACAATAATAACTCCTTTATTGTCGAAAAATGGATACAACGGCAACAGTTTGTATTTACTGTCCACTGAACCCCTTCTTCATTTTTTTAATATCATCTTCAAAGATTTTAGTTTACTTTTTTTTTTTTTTTAGATTAACACATTGCCTAGAGATACTTTAACAATGATGGTTTGTGCCTCTTTAAATGTTTGAACTGTTAAAGCACCTTTCCTCTGATATCCTTGAAATGACTACTCCAATAGAAGCGCCAAAAATATGCGCGTACTCCTTTTATTTTTGCGAAAGTAGAAAATTTTTCAATTAAAGTTTAATCTGTTATTATTAGCCTAATGCGCAGACCGAACACTTCTCTTTTAAATCCATTTAGGCTATTACCGTGCGGTATATAACCGTGCGGTGATTTAACTAATTATACATAAGTTCTTTCCAGTTCAGATCTTCATCACTTCAGATCTTTCTAGACTGATATTTTTATAAACGTGTGGCATCTTATTAGTCAAAGTTGTTCTTGGTGCATCTAAAATAACAGAAATTTGGCTTGCGAAAGTGATTCTATTTTGTTGAAATCGTTTTGCTGAAATTTTGGCTGCTTATAGGTATTGAATATGACTTTCTAGAAACTAAATACCTCCACTTAGATGGGTTGTCTATTAACTAACTTCAAGTTCTTCAAAACATACAAATCTGCTATACTATTGTGACATGATGATTTTTACTGCAGTGGCCGATCTTGAGGTAATGTTTTGTGAAGAAGAGGAAGTCTTTAGCCTAAGCTTTAAGGTAACTTACTTGTTGCTTATCTGCCAGATTTTCGATTCCGTGCCCTCCCTTGTACTTTTTATTGTTGTATTGCCTTTTTGGGGCCTATAGCTCTTATTTACGTCTACACTAACTATGTCATATAGTTGTTTTAAGAAATGCGGTATATAAGACTGTTAATTCTTTGGAATTTCTAGAAATCTTTCCTTAAGAAGCTCATCCATAATATTTCTATTATTTTCTATATATAGTTTAATTTCTGAGGTAACTCCGGACTAGATTGTTTCTTATTTACGCATGGTGGTACTTCTTGCCGCAAAATTCAGATGTGATTCGTTTTTATGTGTACCTTTTTCATGAGTGTACTTTTTCTCTTCGTTTCCATTTAAATTCCCGTTTTTGTATTTTTCTGCAAAGTCTCTAGCTTGTTGGCAATTTCTTATTGCTCTTATTATATTAAATCTACTGTGACAGCTTGGATTTCGGTAGATCATACTTGGTGTTGTTGACTGAAACTGCTTTGTTGTTTAATAATGGTATAATAATAGTTTGGATCTATCATGCACAATATCTGCTCGTACCAAATTTTACCTTTAGAATTGCACATACTTTATGAACATCGAATAAATTAAAAAGTCTATCCTTCCATGTGTAAAGTACTACAAGAATGGTTAGACTGAGGTTATCATCCTGTTAAAATTTCATCCAAATATCAAAAAGTGTAGGGTTGATGGAATAAGGCATTTTGCGTGGTTTCTCTAACGTAACCTTAAAAAAATTAAATTATCTCTAGTCCATCATACCTCGAGACGTACTAATGCACATACCATCATTGATCCTTGCATATCATCCAATGAAATGGCATCCGGCCATCACGTGGACTGATCTTTTACCATTAATATGTGCGTGTATTTGTTTTACGGAGGCACAGTGGTCCATGTGTTCTTGTTCGGAACAAGTATGGCTATTGACTTTCGCTTTATAAAACGCGAGACATGTTTTGGAACATTATCTTGTATCTACATTCATACAAGACCAGAAATATTTGAATGACATTAACTTTCATGTTAACTGTATTTTAGGATCCGATAAATGTGATAAATGTTGGTTTAGAAGTACTTGCTTGCATAGACGTTTCACAGCAAATATTTAAATAGAATGCTGGGTCACGTTTACGATCGAAGTTGAACTTTGCACCTAGTTGATTGTTAATCTGCAAAAGTTTCAATTCTATGTAAGTTTATTGTAGAGAAACAAGATTTTCCATCTATTGCAGTCTGACATATTGACATGCATGACATAACTCATTTGCATCATTTTTTGGAAATGTAGCCAGAATTCTCGTTATACTTTGACGGATACTTCAGAAAACTCGTGACTTAGAGCAGTTAGCGAGGTTACATCGAAGAAACACTTCGAGAAGGAGGCAAAATCTGTGAGACGTTGTAAAAGAGTGTAGTGGTCTACATTATTGAAGTATGGTGGACGGTTAGCTGATTTAGTGGTAGGTAGGCTTGAACCAAGTTTATCTTAGAAGATATAGTGTAACCCTGCAAGTTTAAGGGGAAGTTATGGAAGTGGGGAAAGGAATATCTATCTGGTTCAGTAACATTTTTGAGCCTATCCACTCGGTGGCAAATCGTTGCGGCCACATTTCAGAACTAAATGTAATGGTGAAACTGGTTAAAAAACAAATAACGTTGATTGTCTACACAAACCCATAGTGATGCCATATGACTGTGCTTAGGAAAGGTTTGGAAAACTACGAGAAATATTTCCTTGCACACTTTTTCGCTGCACCGCGAAACAGAAAATGATAAAAGCATTATTTTTGTTTGATGGAAAAAGATCTTGCATGAGAATTTAAGAGATATCGATTGTCACTTTATAAATGATCTATGATGGCGAGATCTTTTCCGTGGTTCTGATGTGTAAAATGGCAACGTTTATATTTAAAAGTGGAGCGTTAGCTATACACAAGCACATCAGATACCATTGAATTCATTTCAACTGAATTTTCAGAAAAAAAAAGTTCTTGTCTGCTGTACAAAAAAACTTATTTTACTTTCACCATAATACCAAAAAAAAAAATATTTTTATGAAGTGTGTCAAAAATGCTGTAGCATAAAAAGCTATACAGCAGCGAAGAAATTTTACTTATGTATCTATAAAATCATCTATCCACTTAAATTATATACATGTATATATGTAATATGTGCTCTCGTTCTCATACACATACTTCATGTTTTAACATCAAATTGAAACTTTCTTCGATATCCATCACATTTTTGTAACATATTCCCATGTAAAAATATAAAAACTGTGCAGTGGAAAAATTGAATTTTCCTTAAATATAAAATATCTGCAGCATTTTATTTTTCTATATAGATGCTCGAATACTGTCTGAAAGTTGGTAGTAAAAAATATTAAAAATATTAAATAAAATTTCTTACTATAAAAATATTTATGGTTCTATTATAGATATCTGTTTTTCTACATACTACATGCAATGTTCTCAGATCCATATTTATATCGGCAAAAGTGTAAATAAAAAATAGTCAAAACGAGATGCTGTATGTAGGCGAGTATGTATGTATGTATTATAAAAATATCTCAATATAATTTTAATATAAATTCATTTTTTCATTTTCTTGCTGAAAATATACGGAAAAATGTTTGTTGAAAATCAAAATACATATTTTTTTTTTATTTTCGACAACTTTCATCCAATACCGACGACCAAACCCATCCACAGTATTTTTTCTATATATATAAAAAAAGAAACTATCAATTCAAATTCAATTCATTTCAATAGAAAACAATAAAATGAAATCTTTTTACTACATGTATCTATAGTTTGTATGTTATGTTAGCTTTACATACTTATTTACGATGGTTCTCTACTTGTTCTCAGCTCAATCATAAATTTAATGAAAAATTGGAAAAATTTCGTTTTGTATATCTCGTTATTTTTTTGTTGGGGTGTTTTCTTTGTAGTTTTCAAAACTTTTCTTTTCATTTTTTCATGAAAGAGTTATAAAATATGAGGATGTTATGAATTTTTAGAATGTCTCTAGATATGAGTGTATAAAGGGTATAGTTTTGTACAAATATGCTGAAGGCCAACGATTAAAATTTTTTTTTATTACTATGGGAGATTTTTATCGTTATGATTACGTAATCGAAATATATATATATATATATATATATATATATATATATATATATATATATATATATATATATATATATATATATAATAGACCTAAGGATTTGTTGAGGATTCAAATATTTTTTATTTATATTGATACCGTTGAAATACTACTGGGACTTACTGACACTGTATTGATAAAAAGTTGTATAATGTTATTGCCCTAATAAATTAAACTATGGCTGAAGGACGAACGATTTGTTCTTGATATGCAAAAGTTATCATATAGAGGTCGTGATTGTAGTTAAATTTCAATAATTGTTCACACGTGTAAATAAATAATGAATGTAAACAATTAAAACTATGACAACTAAAGACAATGAAGAGTGTAGACAATTCTCCAATTAATTTTTTAAGCTTAGTTTAACTAACTTTTTTGCCTAGTGGCCGGCAATAAGTAAATACATTTTACTAGATCAATTTTATAATATCTGAAATTGAAACCGTATCTTTGATTTGAGATTTTGACATTAGGCAATCTATAGGGTCACCCAATAAGAAGTTTCATTTTGAATAGCCTGCTATTTAGGCAGCTGTCAATTTTGAAGATGGCATATTTTGACATTTGGCAAGTAAAAACTATGCTATTACTAAAAATGGTACGATACACGCTTCAAACATACATTGAAAATGTTAAAATTCACTACAAAAATGGTGAAAATTTTGCAGTTATAGTTCGCAAAACTAAAGAACTTTTAGGTCCTCTTGAAGCACCTTCTCGGCTGACAATAGTGAAACTGGTGGAAACAATTGAGCTTTTGGGACAAGTTACTGATGTTGAAAATCGAACTCGTGTGCGTCGCTCAAGAACAACTAAGAATATTGCTGCTGTAGCCCATAGTGTTGAAGAAAACCCAGGTTTGTCGATTCCTCATCGATCTTTGGAACTAGACATTCCACAAACGACGTTACACCGTATTTTGCATAAACTCTTAGGTTTTAAGGCTTTTAAAGCTTAGATAATACAAGAACTCAAGCCGGTCGATGACCATGAACGTCGTATCTTCGCTGATTGGGTGCTTCAAATGCATCAAAATGATCTGGATTTTCATCGAAAAATCATCTTCAGTGATGAGGCCCATTTTCACCTCGGAGGCTACTTTAATAAGCTGAATTGTCACATTTGGGGCTCAGAAAATAAAATAATGACTGTTGAAAAGCCTCTTGATCCTCAACGTGTCACTGTTTGGTGTGGTATTTGGGCTGGCGGTGCGATTGAATCTTACTTTTTAGAAAATAAAGCTGGTGTAACTGTTACGGTGAATGAATTGCGCTAACGAGCTTATGATTAATGATTTTTTTATGGCTGGAATTGGATAACATTGATATAGACGACGTTTATTTTCAGCAAGACGGTGCTACGTGCCAAACAAGCAATGAAACAATCGCAATTTTGCAAGAAAAGTTTCTTGACCGTGCTATTTCTCGAAAAGGTGATCACAACTGCCCACCGAGATCTTGTGATCTAACATCCTCAGACTTTTTTCTTTGACGCCACGTGAAATATAAGGCCTATTTCAATGAAGACGATTGGAAATGGGACACAAATATACGAAATACGCAATGAACGTTAAATACAATGATCAATGATACAACTGAACTTTTACGAAAGCGCGAATTATAATAAAAAATAATTTGTTGCTGGCGATGGAATCTAATAAATTTACGGACGATGAACTGGAAACTATTAGCAAGCTAGCTTACAAAAAAACAGCTGGTATACGTCAGAAACATCGATTTGATAAAGCACACTGTGCTTCTCATCAATACAACGAAGGATATGGAATTCGCAAATTAGGAGGGAGGCGTGCCAAGTGGTACATCAACTAAACTAATTAAAAAATACCGAGGGACATATTTAATTGGTAAAGTGCATGGTCACGATAGATATCACATTCCCGGAGCAGAACAAACTCAGCGAAAATTGGAATGGAAATTTAAATGTATTTCAATTTGTAACAGCACAAAAATGACGAAGATGGATGGTAAAAGTAGAACTTTGGTTGCTAATAATCAAGGAGACATTGAAATCAAATACTGAACCCCTTTCTTCCTCGTATGATGAATTTATCGTCATTCATCAAAATACCAACAGCTTAAGAAGAAATTTTGGCAAAGTTTATTCATATTTTGCACCCATTAATTTTTCAATTTCGCTTCTGTTTTTTCAGACTAATAAGCAGAAATTAGAATTTTTCAGTGAAATCTACTTTGGATAAAACTAACTCTGCTGGCTCTGATGGAACTAGTAGTTTTACCGGTAATTAAATTATCTATATCTTTTATTTATTTTGGAAGAATTACGAATTAAAATGCGAGTTATAGATTGCTTAAATGAAACGTAGGTTCTTTTCTAGTATAGTCAATTTGGGTTTCTCGAACGATTATCAACAGAAGACGCTTAAACTGTGAACAATTTTCAATGATATTATTACTTGAAATTTGGAATCAGCAAATTTTATTGTTTTTTTACAATTATTAAACCGAGATGGCACCTTTTTGCAAGCAGCTTGCAACAACCTGTCTGTAGAAGTGATTTAAAATTATCTGACAGAGAAATTCAAAATATCAAAATGCTTACTGCATCAAAATGATACCTAAACCAATTAATGGTATACCTGGTGACTACTTATCATTTAGGATTAGTTTCACGAAAAAAAACTTTTCACGACTATCAAACCCCAAATTTTGGCCAAATACTTATCAAATTCTAGATAATTTCTATGATATATTATTTAATGAATTCCTTCAATTTGTACCTTTAACTAAATTATAATAATTATTTATCAGACATGGTACGATGAATTAATTAATCTTAAAATTAGAAAAGACCATGCGTATAAAAAAATGAGAACCTGTTCGGACAAAGAAACTAAACTTTGTCTCAATTAAGGAACAATTTTATTCTTATTATGATGATTGTTTCATGAAATACGTAAAGTTCAAAATAATATTACAAGTGACTCCAAACACTTTTGGGGTTTATCAAATGTTTTCAATCGTGCTTAACGGAAAGATACCTAATCATTAAAATTGCTGGTAAAAAGTAAAATCTTGTTGTAGCAAAATCTGAAGCTCAACAGGCTTCTAATATAGGTTCCTAAGTTTTCTTTCATCTTATTGACGCCATTACTAATATAATTCAAGACTCTTCTTATTGATGACTTTATTATTATAATTTAAGACTTTTCAAAGATTTTATTTGTTGATGCAAAGCTTATCTTTGCATTCATAAGATCTCAGCTAGAATATGCAGCAGCAGTTTGTTGTCCTCATAACGCTGACCACATAAATAGAATTGACGTTGTACAAAAACGAGTTTTACTCAAACAAGCAGGCCAGAACATTGCGCAAGTCAATTGGGAAATATACGTTTGAGTCACGAGTCTTATTTTGTTCTTTGGAGAATTGAGATAAATGTGCTCATAGAAATTTATCAATACCAGTTGTTAAAATTTGGAAAACATCGTACTAACTACAGTGAAACTGAACCGATCAATATGATGTCCAATTTTTGGATTTTTGGTGGTTTATACGAATTAAAATATATTTAAAAGCCTATGACGATAAACTTACCGAGTTTTATTCAACCACGGGACGAGGAATGTAATGAAAATTCCTGATCTCGTTCTTTATTATAAAAAATTGAAAAATGATGGAAAGCTCTTGAGGTGACAGTTTTATGAAAGAATACTTGTTAAATTCGTTCCTAATAGTGTGCCTTGCGCTTAGATCGCCAAAACAAAACAAAAAATAAAAATAAAAATTTAAAAGT
This sequence comes from Tipula confusa, assembly GCA_963556175.1. Classification (NCBI taxonomy): domain Eukaryota; kingdom Metazoa; phylum Arthropoda; class Insecta; order Diptera; family Tipulidae; genus Tipula; species Tipula confusa. Next base: position 46,005,531 of record OY744476.1, read on the forward strand.
TTAAACGTTCAAAAAATTTTAAAATGTCAATAGTTAAACTTCAATTTTTTCTTGTAACAGTCATTTGATAGGTTGAAATCAAATTATTGTTCCGCAATGTTGAAATATTTATTGGCCAATCAGTTAATGAGGTTGTTTTTACCGTAATTTCTTGAATGGTATTCAAGATGCAAACATTTATGAAAACGGAGCTTTCTAGTTGGAACATGAATTGAGATGTTTTCGGTGAAGTACGGAGAATTAATATGACCAAGAAACCATGAAAATGGCAGCGTCCAAAATAATCAATCTGTTCTTTTGGGTAAAAATTTTGTAGTCAAGGCATCTTGACTTATATGAAGGTAGGTGTGCCATATTTACTTGAAAAGTTATGTCGTATAGTAATAATTCCGCAATTGGTGTTATTTAATAGCAATGAGGTGAATTTTTTAACTTTTATGACAAAATAGATTGTTTCTATTCTTCGTATTTGGGCGTTGATCCAATCACTAAATAAATCGAACATCATCCATGCCGTTTTATTTGACTTCCAAATTACCTTCAAATGGCAAATATTAAGTACCTTAACAAACCTTGGGTTTGCAGCTTTACCAACTACAAGTAGCTTAAATTTCTTGCCGTTGCTACTACAACATAATAAAATTGTAAGGCGCTCTTGTAAAATTTTGTCGCTTTCGCAAACATCACTTTTCTCAAGCCCCTTTTGCTTCCAAGCAGTGAACTTTAACCAAGTTCAGAAAATGGGAAATTGGAGCTGTTCATCCGAAATTTGAGATAATGTCGAAGTCGATTTCTTCGTAAGGTTTCTTTTTTGTTAATCAATATAATGTTTTGATTATAAACCACAACCGTCCTCTACTGGAGATGAATGTAGCTTTTTACTAGTTACTAGCTCTGAATGGGGAGATAATTTATATATGTTTGCACAAAAAGTCAATAAACTTGATAATCGGACCAATGTTACGTGGCATCGATAAATTGGTCCGTATCGTTTCCATACCAAATAAATTCTCCTATCACTACCTGCTGAAACCAATTCGAGCTTCTAACGAAGCAGTTGATATCCTTGACACTCATCCTACTGAGGTCTGCCCGATCTATACAACTTAGTAATCATGCGAGAAAACACCCAATCTCGCATGTTTTCCAATGAGACAGTGTCCAGTAATGACACCCACGATTATAATAATATAGCATCATTGCATGGTTATCAGTTGGTTAGACCTAATTAAGTCTACTGTAGGCCAAATTTACATAGTAATTACGCATGAAGCACAATTTGCCTATCTACTGTTTGTAATTTTATTAGCTATTTCCATTAAGAGCACAAATGGCAAGCGGTATTTCTGTTTCAGCGTGGCATGGTAAGATACGACCGGAGGTACATCAGCTTTTAAATTCTACGTTATATTAAAATGCTCTGGCATTCATGTAAGCTGAATGTTGAAAGGTTCTGCATCTCGTTAAGAGATGAGAAACAGTTCTGGGCTACCTTCGACGTGATAAAGCCTGACTGTAGAATTTTAATGATAACCTGACTGTCCGTAAAAATGTCAATACCCCTAACAGATATTACATTATACTTTATTCAGTCTGTGTCCTCTTTGATTGCGATGAGCTTCGCCTGAAAACTCTACAGTGATCAAGGAGGCGAAAAGAGAGGTTTCAGAATCACCTGAATGCCTGAGTTGAAGTGATTCTGAGTGCACCACTAATTTATAGGCAGGCAATTCTTTAAAACTTCATCAGCAGCTTTTGGTTTGCCACTATATTTAGTGCTGGCCACCAAACTATAACTCCGTACAGTAAAGTTGGTCTAAATTTAGGGATTTTCAGCCAATATACGATGCGAGGGATTGGGCTCTATCCTTTTCCAAAAACATTCTTACAGGAGCATAGCGCTATTGTAGCTTTCTTTACTCTTCCAATTTATTAGGTTTCCAGCTTAGTTTGTTGTTCACAATAAGATCCAGGAATTTCACTTTATTTGTAATATTCAAGCCGTTAAGAGTGAGTGAGTTGAAAAAAGGAAGTTTGTACTTCCTAGAAAAAAGGACCAATTCAACTTTAAGTGGACAACAACTTAGACCGCACCTATTGATCCATGTGGTAAAGATACCAAGAACATTTTGCATAAGACCTCTGAGGTGGCTAGGATATTTTCTGAAAGCACTGATCACAACATCATTTGCATAAGCAACCATTTTAAAGCCAGATCTCTCTAATTTTAGTAACAGGCCTCTTTAAGCTCTGAAGAAGGGGAGATAATACACCACTCTGTGATGTACCTCTACTCACAAATTACAGGATGGATACTTCACTAAGATTAGCCAAAATGCCCCTGTCCTGAGCATTTGATCAATCCAGCATCCGAATGACACATCCAGCGTCAAATCTAAAAGTGTCTCCGTGATCGTCACTGGTTTGACATTGTTAAAGGCACCTTCTATATCGCGGAAGGTCATCAAAGAAGATTTATTATATTCGAGCCATTTTTCCATAGGACCTTAGAGGGAATGCAGTGCAGTTTTCACTAATTTCATCTTACAGTATGCATGCTGAGATGTTGCTAACTTTACCGGCTCGATTGAGGCTCTAATATAAGTTTCAATCTGTATCTCTAGAGTTTTCAATAAGTATGGTCGCAATGAGAGTGTTTTCCTGCTTAAGTATAAAAACGACCTTTACTTCAGTCCATGTTTTTGGAATGCGACATAGTTCCAGGCTTATTTTAAAAATCATTTCGAGCCAGGGAACCATTAAGTCACTGGTTTGTTGGATGTCGGCAGAAATATACCATTCAAACTTGCTGACTTAAAAGGTTTAAAACTATTTACTGACAACAAGATGTTCCTCTTGTTGAAAATTATCCCAGTAAGACTCGTAACCCTATTTGTTTTAGGCAGAACAGTTAAAAATTCAGAACATACTGTAAAATGTGTTTCCAGAGATTCCGGCCTCATTGTAGTCCAGACACCATCCGGTCGTTGTAAATAACTTGGAATGGAAGGACAAGTAGATAGAATCGTACGTAGCCTAGCTTCCTCAGAAGACTTCTGTATGTCAAAATAGAATATCCAAGCTTTGATTTTGGCACTTCTTAATTTGTATTTATATGATTTGAGGACTTCCTTATGGGAACCCAGTCCACGCTAACCTTTGTTCTCTTCGCGTTTTTGAAGTTCTTGAATTTCAGCCATTTTGCTTGTAGTTCCCTTGACCACCATGGTGGACGAGATTTGTCTTTAGGCCTACTAATAGGACACGAACTTTAGATAGCTTCATTGAAAGTATTAGACGCCCTGTCGACCAAGTCATCCAATCCCTGTGTTGATTCAGGAGATTTAGGAACCAATTCTGTTATGGAGATACGTAGAATTAATCTGAAGTTTTTTCAGTTGGTCCTTCTTCTATTCCTTAAGGTTGGAGTCTTAGAATATATCAAATCGAATCCAAATTGTAGATAGCAATGGCCAGAAAAGGAGCGTTTTTCGGACACTTGTCAATTTAAAAGCTTACCTTTTGCCATTCGTTTTTTTTTAACTGTTTAGGAAAATATATAAAAGGAAAACTCGAATTACAATTGTTGACTGAATTGAACCTACAATTCCTAACAGTTTTCGTACAAGTCATGGGAAGGCCTTTAAACAGCATTTTAGAATAACCTAATAGCAGTTCACATTGATAAAATTTTTCACCAATATGAAAATATCAATATCCTTCATTATTGATAAATGAATTTGAAATTTTTCATATCTCAACCTGTCTTCCCCTGAAGCAAATCAATAGTAAATAATATTTTTTGTTAAAAGAAACAGATTGATTTATTTTTAGAGATTAGTAGACAGATTGAATCATTAATCATTTATTATATTATTATAGACAAGGTACAATTTATAACATGGAGGTTAAATATCAATGCTAAAATAATGGAACCATATCACACCCTATTACTTTTTACTCCAGACTCCATACTTCCCGAATAATATGACTAAAAACAATTTCAAACAATTTGACAATATTTCTGGAATATGCTCTAATCCTTTACAAGTAAATATGCAAAATTTATGTATGATCAATTTATTCAGCCTCACAAAATTAATATCTTTGATATATAAAGATATCGCAAATATATAGGGCACATATAGAATAGAAAATTGAAAAGAAAATTTCCATTAAATAAAGTATAAATTTGCAATTCATTGTGTATAATTTCAATAAAATTGAAAAATAAAATAAAATTTCCACAGACAAGTCTTCCAATCCAATTAAGTTTTACCTTCTTTGTAACGGCTTTTTTTCTTGCGGATCAAATTGAATAAATCAATAAAAACGTATATCGGTATATCGAAGTTGTATATATATTTTATACTGTGTATATGGCTGTTACTTCCTTACATGATTGTTTTTCACCTCAATGATTATTGAGCATAGTGTTTGATTAGGAAGAAGTACCGAAATTTTTTTTTTATTATATTTTGTTCCTTCTTCTAGATTTATTTTTTCCAATCAATTGAATTAGATAATGGTTAAAATTTATAGTGATTTAGTTTTTCAAACACCCCCATAATTTTCCAATACATTGTATATAAAATCGAAATTAAGTTAGCAGAATCATTTCACACATACACACACCCGTGCACACACATCTTATATGTATGAATAGAATAGTAGATCATAAAGAAATACAAATTTGGTTGGAAAATATTCTCAATCGTGAATAGAGGAAAATGTTCAATTCCTATTAAAAATTATTGGACTTGAAATTTTCGCTTTTGCCTCAATGGTTGTTTTATTCGTTTTGTCGCCATTATACAAAAAAGATTTACATGTAATAAAAATATTTTTTCCGGAATATACATGCGGCTTTACACTTTTACACGTTTTACATTTCGATTCACTTCATTTTGCTTTTTAGGTGCTAAATGCTTTTTTTTTCTTTTGTGGTGATACCTTAAAATGTAAGCTTTTACGTTTCAGTAGTAATTTCATTTCAAAAAAAATCACCACGTCTAATTTTGCAAGCAGCTGTTCTCATAATTCTAAAAATTCGATTAAAAAAATGTATATTCGTTTCATATTTACGCAGTTAAAAGATAATCAAGATAGTTTTTTGTACCATTAAAACTAACATTCATTAGTCATTCGGTGTAGATACATATATAGGGTGGTCCAACACAAATGTTATGTTGCAAAGAAATTTGTTTCGTTTCAACTAAATTTTTGTTTTAGCTCCACGTAAAACTTATATACGAGCTTATCAGAAGTATTGAAAGGATACTTATTGCATTTGGTGGGGAATAAAAAAGCAATTCTGCAAAAAAAAGGTCTTTTCAAAAGACCTTGTCAAGGGATGATCTAATTTTCGACACTTATACTTTCCTTTGCTGAAAACTGATACTAGAAACTGTAATCAACTCCTCTTTTGGCATCAATTAAGTGGTGTCTTTTAAAACAATTATCAATAATTGATACAACATTTCCAATGAATCACTTGACAATATTATTTTGCCATAAACAAAAAGTTAACCACTTATGGTCATAATGGTAAATTAAAAATTATACTTTTTAGTACTGAGATGCTGAGGAAGTTACTAATTTGGTACTAAAAGTCCTTGCTTTCAAATCTGCAGACGTTTTTTGATATTCACTTAAACTTACAAATTAAGAAAAGTTCGACCACTTTTTAAAAATAACTTGCCTAGGATAGTAAACTTGCACTTTCCATTATTTGTTCGCAGCTCTCTTTTTGGTCGAGAAAAGCATTAAGTTCAGAAAGGCTTTTATTGCATTAAGACTGCAACAAAAATCCAGATAAATGTAGCTTGCCGTATAATAAATACTTCAGCGTTGTGGTTCAAAGAGGATGGGTTTTATCACTCGTTTCCTAAAATATGGTCTAAATAGGGAAGTGTAGGAAAGCGGCAAAGTAGAAGTAGTTGAGATCCCACCGAGTCAACCTTCTGCAGACTTTTTCTTCAAAAAAATTAAACCTAGGGTCCATATTAGGCACACTTCTCGGGAACGTTTCCTTCAATATTGTAATGAAATAAAACAAGTAAAATTTGTCTCTTTACTGACAACACATTTAGAACCTAGCAAAAAATTCTATTAATAAAATGATCTTTTGTCTGCAAACATATTAAGGATCCATCTTAAAGGAACGATATCAAAAGACCACCTTTGATGTCTATGAATAACGTAAAAATTAAGATGGTCAAAACTGTAAAATGCTTTGCTGTAGATTTTGACAAAAGACTAACGGTTACGCTCAATGCCATAAATAATGAAGCAAGCAGTAAAAAGGTTTCTTTACTATAGAAAGAATAGCCGTAGAAATTTAGGGCCTTAAACAAAAGACTCTCAAGACTTTACTTTAATATGCTTGTACCGCGAGATTTGTCCGATAATTACTCAGTTTTGATAGGCTAGACATCATGCATCTTACGGATTTTGGACATTTATGATTGGCGATAAATTTCTCTGTTTTGATAGGCGATCATTTTTCGGGCTTTCAACATTTTTTATTTGTGATTTACATTTCTTAATTTTGGATTTTGGACATTTTCTATTTCTTGCATACATTTCTTAGTTTGAAACTCTAAACTAAATATTACTTTGACATTAAATGTCGCCACCATAAAACTTTAATAAACACATATAGAGAACCCTTTTTTTATCCGGCGTAGTACCAATTAATTTGAATTATTTGTAAAAAGAATTTGTAACCGAAAATAACGTAAAGGCAATATGTGAGAAACTTGGTATTGTAACTATTACAAATTGAAGCAAATGTCATTGGTTTGTTCAAGAGGCTAATACGGAGAGTATTTATTCTACAGTCACAAGAAAGATGGATTAATGTCAAACCACTTTCACATTAACCTTGGTTAGGCACCCTATGCCTACAACATATTATACATACACACATAATTCTAGAACCTTTTTTTTATTACATAATAATTATAATGCCAAGTCATGAATACCAAATGTAAACCAATAAACCTAATACGAAAAAATTAAAAAAAAAAAAAAAAAAATTAAACATCAACGAAAAACTACAATTCATCCAAACAAAAATGTTGCCAGATAAAAATGAGAATAATTTCTGCCCAGACCTTGAAACAAATTTTGTAATTAAAATTATTTATTCAAATGAAAAATTTGAACGAGTGAAAATTTTATTTTCACAATTTCTACATGTACGCTGACGTATCGCTGACTACTGTATGGATATGTCTGATTTTCCTTTTAATAAAATAAAATAAAAATATTCGTATGTTGGAAATTTTTTAATATTTGTTGGAAAAATTAAAAGTAAACATATTTTTTTATGATTATTAATCAATCAAAGTTATATTGATGATGGTTTGTGTACATAGTTTACGATATTCCAGATTTTGCAAATTGCATATTATGATCAATTATATGCAATGTAATTTTACAACCCACAACTTACCCACTGAATATATGTTATTTTATTGTCAGATTTTTTATTATTATTATAAATAATGTCATCAGCATCTCCATTATAAAACTTTTTATCTCTAATCTACATTGTTTCCTATCATGCAATTGCCTATAAAGCAATTAGTTCAGCATTGTCGGAATAAATGAATCAAACCATGCCTCATTCGGCAATGTATTTTTTTATGTAGCGGATGAACGTTTCCGTGGATAAATTTATCCCAAGCTCCAAATGAACTGCTTTGGTTGCAAAATAAATAAAAACAGCAACATAAACCATTTTTATAGTTCTAAAGTAGCCAATTAATTGACCAATACCTAGTAAGGACTGCCGTAAGAACGATATGTGAACCAGTGTGGATGGTTCTGCCGCTATGTAAATAACGAATTAAATATTTTGTGTACAAATGATTACTGGGAAGAAAGATTTCATGTTTAGGATTGTAACGAATCTGGGGTAATTTCTAGTTCTCTAAAAATATCAAATTCATCTAAAAATGGTGAGTAAGCCATTTCAAATTATTGAAATGATATTACACGATCGCTTTTTAGGAGGTCATTTTTTTCTGAGAATTATAACTGTTAAATATATCCTTTAAACCTAAATGTTGCATTCTTTTAGTAGCTTGTTTTTTTCGAATTACTGTTTCTACTTTAGGAAACCGACAATGTTGCATACTGCTTGAAATATCCTCAACGATTTTCGTAATAAGAGCAAATTTCACAGTACATTTCTCTGGAATGTCATCAATCGATAAAAATGGCCCATAAATATTTAGCCAATATGATTCGATGGATCACAGAAATGTTGGGTCTTTAAATGAAGAACTTGATTTGGCAACTTTTGCATAAAACATGCATCGATTATACAAATCAACTGGATTCAACTTTCCTGGATCATGTCGCCATGACCCATCCGAGTAATTTTTTGGCTCTTTGTTACACGATTAACCATACAAATATTACAATTGTGAGACTTGCTACCAAGCAACAAGATCAGTCATAATTTTAGCTGCATGAAATTCAAGTCAACTAAATTGCAACGAATTTTACCATCATCAGGAAGGTATCGTAAATGTATACTTGCACCATATGCTGTTTCACTTGCATTCAAGAAAGAATGCATTTTTATGAGCTAAAAATCTCTCAGATATTCAATTTGATTTCAAATATCATTTACCGATATGTTCAAAATCACAAACAACTTTGTGCTGGAACTAGACAAATTCATTTCAAAATGACGAGGTAAAAAAAATGTTCATTTCCCTTGCCTCGGAAAATCTATCAAATTTTTGTTAAATATGTAGTATATATAATGATCCTTGCTAAAAAAACAAGTCAGGGTTCAATCAAAAAATTAATTTTTGATCCATAAAAATTATGGGTTTGCCAGTTGCAAATTAAAAAGAATTACTAAGCCCGCTGTTGACAATGAGACTGCTGGATGAGTTCCAAATATTTTTGGCAAATTAGCTGCACAAATTTGGAATTTACTTGGACTGTCAAGGCGAGAAGATATTGTCAGTAGAAAACACGGTGCTTTTGAGCAACTTTTTTTGCTTGGGAACATTTAGCGTTATTTTGTTCACCACTTCGCCACAAAATTAGTTGTGGCACTTAGATAGCTCTTACGGAACCACCAATCCATTTTGAAATCAATTACAATAAAATTGTAATACAGCTATAGGTGATTTACCGAGGATTATGAGCAAAATACACTCAGATGCTACCGTTTGGTATCTTGTATCCGTCCAGGGGACCATTTAATTATTTTTGGACTTTTCGATTCCTCTCGATTATACAATTTAACATTTTTATTACAACTGAATTACAATTCAGCTAGTAATTTGTCTTCAGTATCTGGTATTTTTTTTTTGTGGGATATAGCCCACTGCGGTTAGTCCCGAATTACTTTATATTATTCTGCCTGTTCTAGTTCTAGAGGTTTTGTTCTAGTATAAGACATCTAACTATTTTTTTTTGACATACGGCGAATTTTGACGTTTTTACAATGATAAAGATGAAGCATGTTTTCATCGTGGACTTCCCTGATTGGAAATTCTAGAAAATTCCTAAAATCTGCCATTTTTTTCGTACTTTATGTTTTCTTCTTACTGATTCTCTAACTTCCAAAGAGAAATTGATATGTGTTCGAGTTGCATTATGACTTTTATGCGTACTATGTCAAGCTGCTTGTTGTATAATATTATTTAGTTGTTCTAATTGGTCCTCCAATTGTGCCGAACTCTTAACTGGTAATTGAAGATTGATATTGTGACTAGTTTCTAATTTCTTACATTTTCCAATTTGTTTTATTGTTTGTTAATTTTGGCAGCAACTCTTTCCTAACATTCGTTGCACTGAGAATCATGACTAATGTGTAGTGTAAACCATCCTTTATAGATATTGAGATATGTTGGTAGCACTGGTTTTTGACATGGAGGTATGGTTTTTTGGACTTAAGGATGAGTACGACACATTCTATAGCTTTGGTAATATTTAGTTAATAAAGATATAATTAAACACATTTAACATCATCTTATATTTTATTAAATATCGCTATAACCTAAGACGATACATGGCGCAATTAAAGAATAAAAATAATACGTAAATCAGCGAAACTAAAATGGAGATGAAATTACCGGGTGTGCTAAAAACAACGGGTAATATGGCCGAAAATTTCACACTCAACTGAAAAATATATTTAAATGCCCGGGGACTGGATAAAAAGGAATCCGATGTTAAACCCGCAATACTGTTAAATTTTGTTGGAGAGGAAGCCATCGATATTTTTGAAACATTTGATCTAGACGACAAGAAAAAAGTAAATTTTGATTGCCGAATTGTTTTCGGAATACAAGACTTATCAAATCAGAAACTTACAGAATAGCTGAAAGAAATAGAGAACGGATGAAGCAGATTCAAAAAAGTGAGGTAAATACTTTATATAATAGGAATAATAATCGTGAGGAAAATTATAGTAATTGTAGTAATAAGAATTATGATTATATTAATAAGAATTAAAATAAGTTTGCAATGCATAGAAATAATGAAAATAACTGTGCAGATAATAATGTCGATAAAACAGTCGATCGGAAAATGTGTAGTAAATGCAACCAATGGCACGAAAAAAAAGACGTCCTGCCTTTGGAAAGCCGTGCAGTAATTGTGGGTGTATGCATCATTTTACTTTCTGGTTCTGACGTAAATCTCTTACCGATGTCAATGTTCGAAAAATACATTCAAATAACTGTGTTAAAAAAGATAGAAGCTTCTTGGAGATGGGACGATTATTCCAACATTCGGTACAGTCAATTTAAAAATATAATTTGAGCAACATAATTTCACTGAGGAATGTATACTGGTTGGTCCAGATTCAACACCGATCCTAAGTCTTGAGTGTTGCAGGAAATTAGGAATCATTAAACTAGTTCAGAGTGTCGAAATAGAAATAGATATGTTCATTTATGAAAATAAAGAAATTTTCGAAGGTCTTGGTGAATTTCCAGATGAATTAACGTTCTATTTAAAAGATAATATGAATCCAGTGTCAAAAGCAACGCGACGAATCGCTGTAAAAATACAACAAAAAACGAAGAAAAAATGATCACAATTAGAAAGCTTATAGGTATTATAGAATCACTTGACGTAGCAAGAGACTGGGTCAGTAGTCTTGTTGTCGTCGAGAAACCGGACGGCACTTTAAGATTATGTTTAGATCCCCGAGAGCTGAATCAAGCCGTAAAAATAAAACATTATTTGATACCTGTGCTGGAGGATCTTATGATAAAATTGACAGGTGTAAAATATTTCTCTGTGTTTAATTCGAAAGTTTTTCAGAGATTGAATGAAAAAAATTTTGTTGATTTGAATGGAGTTTATATTTATATAGACGATCCGCTGAATACAGGTAGAACTGAATTGGAACACGATCATAATTTAAGAAAATTTCTGGAAAGGGGAAAATGTTTGAAGATCAAATTTAACTTAAACAAGCTACAGTTTATGGTTAACCGTTTGAAATTTTTGGGTCATATTTTCAGCGAGGATGGAGTAAGCCCAGATCTCGAGAGAATAAGAGCGATCACGGACATGGACAATCCGATAAATAAAAAAGAGTTGCAACGCTTCTTGGGTATGGCAAACTATTTGACAAGTTTTTTACCAAATATGTCTGAAGTATCTGAAGTTTTAAGAAGATTATTACGTAATGACACGGAGTGGACGAATGTTCAAAGTAAGGCGATTCTAATGTTAAAAAAAAAAAATGTGTGAAGCTTCAATATTAAAGCCTTTTGATGCGAATCAGAAAGTGGTGATACAAATAGATGTTTCGAAATCTGGTAAAGGTTCTTGTAGTCTCACCGATACAGAAGTTAACTATGTACAGGTAGAAAAAGAGATGTTGGCTATTGTTGACGCGGTAGATATATTGAAATTAACACAGATCGCAAGCCTCTTGTAGTAGTTATGTAGAATGAAGTTCATAAAGTTAATTGCTCTCGATTAAGACGAATTAAAATAAAACTGTTGATCTTTGACTTAGAAGTTAAATATGTTCCTGGCAGAGAGGTACACATCGCAGATCATCAGCCGAGGTCATATCTGAGGGATGAACCTGGAGATGAATCTAAACAATATGCAGAAGTTGTACATTCCGTCAATTTAAGTGAACTGAGGAAGGAACAATTCAGAAGAGAAACGATGTGTGATCCTGTTTTATCACATCTTACAAAAAAGTATCAAAAAGGACGGCCTTCCGATAAGAAAAGAGTGCCCGAGATAGTAAAACATTATTTTAAGGAAATCGTGTGATAGTTACGTCAACTCTAATCGGAGAGATGTTAGATGTGTAAGCAAAGAGCTAGAGGCATTCTTTATTGGCCCAGTTTCGATACCGATATTGAAAATTTTAGCAGCAATGTCGCATATGCGAAAAATGGTTACCATCAAACGCAAAAAAACCTCTGATTCCTCATGAGGTGCCTGAGTATCCATTTGAGAAGGTGGGGTGTGACATTTTATATGTTGGTGGTCGTGATTATTTGGTGGCAGTCGATTATTTCTCGAAGTAGATAGAAGTATTAACACTGAAGAATAAACAAGCATGTGATATAATAAAAAATTGAAAATAATCTTTGCAACTCATTGCATACCAATGGCAGTTATTGCGGATAATATGCCGTTTAAATCAAAGGAATATTTAAAGTTCAGCAAAGAATGGGAATTTGAGTTTAAAACTTCAAGTCCAACATATGCAAGATCAAATGGACAGAGTGAAAAGGCAGTACACATTGCGAAGATGGGTTTGGTGACAGCAGTGAAGGTGGTCGTCGTTCTTTACAACCGGTGTCTTCTAGGGATGTTGACAGCACAGTAAAATAATCAAAATCGTACGGGTATCACTAAAACAGGTTGTATTTCTAGACCACCCGTATATTTGAGAGATTACTTTTCGGAGTTGAATTTAAAAGATGTTTAGTCGAAATTTGATAAAGGGGGAGAATGTTTATTGTTAATGATATATATTTGTTTATATAAGTTAAATTTTGTTTGTATTATTAATATAAATATCTGAAATAAATATAAGGTTATAAATTGAATTGATAGATGATAGTAATTGCTAATGGTGCTTTCTCTTTAGGTTTGCCTGGCTGTTTTACCTAGTCAGATGTTTTTTGTTTTATTCCAGGTTCATCAGTGTTTAGGAGGGTTTGTTTAATCTAATCCCTTTCCGGAGACGATTTTGCTTTACTTTTTTTCTTTTCTTTTCTTTATTTAAGACCCAATTTGTTTCGCTTACTAGTTCTTCTTCATTTCTTTAGAATATTTCAATTGTGTCTACCTCATTGCTACAGTCTGAGGAGGCTCCTCAGAACTCTTGGCTTGTAAAGTTTTTTACTTTTTTGTTTTCTTTTGTAAGCAGAACCACATTGTTGTTTGAACTGGTATTTAATCTGTTTGACCCGTTGTCCCCTACCGCATTGAATATGTATATAGAAGTATTTTTCATTCAAGATACAAATCTGAACATAAAACTAAAACTAGACATTACCAAACATATTGTTTTATTAACGATAGAGATCAAAACATCAAGTCCCAAACCTGATGATACCAATTAACAAGTTTGGGTATGAGGTTTAAATTTAACAATTTGAAGAAGGCAAAAATTTAATAATCGGAAAATCTGTATACCTTTCATATTTTCCAATTAAGTACTTACCCCCTTCAAAAGCATGACAATACATCAATTATTTATATACACATATTTCACAAATTACTTGTTACGGCTTTCATTTAACCCTTCCACCCCCAATTTAACTATATACACAATACAACGTTATCAATTAAGAACTGGAAATATCTTTAAAAAAATTTGTTATGATTTATGATTATTTATACTATCAGTTATAATATCTTAATTAAACCAAATTAAATTACATTATTCAATGTTTTTTTTTCATGAACATAATTTTGTACTTCTTATGCTTTAAAAAGAAAAAAAAGCTCATCATTCTTATTTCCGTTTTCAGTTCAGCTCCTTCCTGTTTACTTTATACGGTTATATATAGATGCTACATTATCAATTTTGTGGGTGTGTGTGTGTGTGCGTATATATGTGTTTTATACTCGTATTATTATCTCGTAATTTGTGGTAGTTGGGTGGAAGACAGGAAAATTTAGATAATCAAATGAAACTTGAAATCTAAGTGAGAAAAATATTAAATAGATAATGGAAAATAATTTACAAGAAATGCGTGGTTTGAATATACAACGAAATAAAAAACCAAAATTGGTATGGCTCGATATAATTTCGGTATATTATGGTTTTGGAAAATGTTGGTAAATTTAGGAAAATTCAATCAACAGTATGAATCATGGATCAACGTTGATTATATATGTGTACGAGGTATTGAAAATAATTTAATTCAAGGAAATCATTGGGTAAATTTTTTTAATGTTTTGATTGGGAACATGGTGTACATGGAAAACGAGTTGCAATTGATTTGTAATTAATTCGATTGTGCTACATAAATCATGCATACATTTTCACATCAACTCATTATATATATATGTAAACGTAAGATTAAAATCTTCATAAGACAACGTTGAATGAGTGGAAAAACACTTTTCAAATTTTTAATGAATTCTTTCTGTTTTCTCTGCGTGTATCGAAATAATAACAACATTGTGATGAACGTATAAATGAAATCCGATTTAAAAGCATGACATGATCTTGAACGATGTTTGGAGCAGACAACAAAAAAGTATCTGACAACTTTTCATTTCATTAAAAAAGAATTATAAATCCAAAGACAATTTAAGAAGCTTTCGTCTTTATATACACATAGCTTTTACACAACTTAATGAAAGAGCACAATGTCAAGTTTAGATTATTTTAAAAATTAATTGGATGACGTAATAATAATCTTAATTAGTTCATGTTCACCTTATTATGAGTGCACGAAACGATATCAATAGAAATTATGCTTTCGATCAAACGAAAATATTTAATTTATTAAAGAATATTTTGCATCTCATAAATAAAAACTTTTACGTAAATTTAATTAATCATCTGAGCACAACAAGAGATGAGGGAGGAATTTAAAAAAATATTTTAACTTAAGGCCCACTTTAACCCTATTTAACATTAATTTTGATGTATATACATTATTCTCCTGACGTATTTGTATCCTTACGTCTCTATGTGTATAAAATGAATAAACAAGATGGCAAAAAGCCTTTTTACATTAAATAACAAACAAAACAAAATAAAACTTTTACAATTTTTACTAAGAATTAAAAAAAAAGTTTTCCAACTTTTCAAACAACAACCTATAACAAAAATAAAAAACCTTTTTCCCATTTCTTTTCCCATCCGCAACGTTATGTCGTTTCCTCTTATGATTTTCCATCAATATTTGACCCAAAAATCAAAAACTTTTTTCCTTCAATATGGAGAAGAAGTAGAGGAAAAGTAAAATTTTGATTCGTCATTTTTTATTCGTGTGCTGAATTCGATTTTATGAGGAGTTGTAAATATGGTTTTTACTGTAAATTGGCATTTGATATATTTTTATACCACTTGGTCGGTTCGTTGTTTGACAGTTTTGTAAGAATATTTATTATAATTGTGTTTAAATGTAAATGCAAGTGTGCGGGGCACTTCTCTTGTTGACTGTAATTCGTAAACGTTGTTGGAGTAAGTGAGTTTCTTTGATCACTAATAATCCTTGCTGAGCTACCAAAATATAGGTATGCTGATTTGATAAACTTCTGCTATTGAAAACGTCTTAGTTGGGTTTAACCACAGGAACGTGATTCATACGATCATTGTTTCAATGATCAACGTCAAAGGTGTATTCGGGAAAAATAAAATCCACCTTGCTGCGGAACATCACTTTTCTTTTACGTACTTATTATTGCCTGGCAATCTGCCACAAACTTGAAATAATATCCTAAAAGATAAAACCGAAATTTTGCTAATGCTAAATAAACAGCATTTACTTCAAAAAAGTAGGTAAGCTTTTATCATCCGATTCCAAAATTTTGCAGCTGTCCTTTGCATTAAGATCGATCCAAACGCTTTTTGACTTGCATGGGTATGTAACTAAGTTGGCACATTGTGTCTAAAAATCGAAGAAGTGGTGCGTCTACTTGTCCGTTATTAGATTCTTGTGTTGCTCTGCCCTTTTCCAAAATGAAACAACTGACCTTTTTAATAAGATTCGTAAGCCGCCTTGCTATTATAGAGTAATGATGTATAAAACTCCGTAGGTAACCGATTAGTCCCAAAAATGATTGCACACTTTGTGCATTCTTCGGTTTGGGAATTTCTGCATTGTAAATGTTTTATCTTGTGATGGTTTTATGCAATATCCAATCTATATGATCGAGCAACTCCACTTTTGTCATCCAAAATAGGATTTTTTCCAAATAATTCATAGACTATGCTTGCTGCGAGGTTTAAGACTTACTATTTATTATCTCCATGAATATGATGTATATAAATCTTAAAAAAAGGCTTGTGGAATTTTCAAACTAAATGGATCTCTATTAAATTCAAAATGCCCTTAATGTGTCACAAAAGCGCAGTATATTGTTTGGATTTCTCTTCTAGTGGTACATGAAAAACTCCTTTCTAAGGTCCAACTTGGATTTTTTACAATTACCATGTTGTTGTTGTTTTCTGATGTCGAAGGTGTGAGAAATTCCTGTTCTAACTACTGTTGTATTTTCTGTTGTACTATTTTCAGCTCTACTATAAGTAAACATCTTGCTTTACACATGATCGGTTTACCATTTTGAGAAATTATCTTCAGTTCTGCGATATAGTTACGGCTATTAATGTTGTTTTGTTTAGCACTCCTTTTATTATTGCTGATGCTGCTAGTGTGTGGTTGATGAACATTTCTTGTAGAATTTATTTTAACTTTTCATAAGCGCAAAAACGAACTTTCACTTCTACAAACGTTGTCACTGTAATAACACAGAAGTAGTAATCTGTAGGTATAAATTCTTGAATATCGCTCTATTCAAATGCTACTGTACTTCTTCAAATTTTCTAAGCGATTTTCTGCCACTTTTATTACTTTTTCCATCAACATTTTCAAACACTTCTGTCACATCTTCTGAGCACTTCTTTTTTTTTACTGGCTCTACAATCCGTGTTTCTTTAATTGTGCCAGTATAAAGTACTGCTTTTGTTGTCTTGGAAATAAAGTTCTAATATTTCTTCAATGCTTTCTACTCCTAGATATTTATATATATATATATATATATATATATATATATATATATATATATATATATATATATATATGTATATATATATATATATATATATATATATATATATATATATATATATATATATATGTATATATATATATATATATATATATATATATATATATATATATATATATATATATATATATATATATATATATATATATATATCTTTATCGTTAAACATCTTGATTGAGTTATACGACCAGCTAGCTAGTTGTCCATTATTTTTATGTGACAGTTTTGGTTTATTTCTAACACCGATAATATATTGGAGTTTTATTCTGCTTACAAACATTTTGGCCTCCAATGATCAAATATTAGGACCATTTTAACAAGCGCGTTTAAAGCACTACAAATTTGCTCGTTTGGATATCCGAAGATGTTAAGAAAATGCAGAATGTCAAAATAATTTAACGGTTCTAGGTTATTGCTGACTAAAGTTGATGAAGTGTTACCAAGCTCTAAATTCAACAAATCTGAACTGATTGTAAACTTAGAATTTGCACACAAATTTGATTGTTCTTTTTGAAGAAATGAAAGACCGGACCAATTTAAATCTTGAGCTAGAAACTTATTAGGCATTAGGCCTCGTGATACAAAGACAGCGTGATTTTGAGATGTTTGTACAAAGACATAATTCAAAGCATAGTCATCTCTGGGTTGGACCAAAGATAAATGTTATCGTGGATATTTAAACATGCAAGTAATTTAGTCAAAATTATGGCCAACAATCCATTGATGTTTTGAAATCCATCTATAACGCACTTGGTTGTATTTGACGGATATCTCAATGGATCAAACAATTAGTCGATTTCTGAACAATATTTCGTTTTGTACAGGTGCTGTAATTTTGTTTGTAATGCTCGTCACAATATTTCTCTGCTACTAAATGCTGAATAATAATGGCGGTTGCTTCCAACTCCTAGATGCGTTTCATATTATGTAATGCTTAGTTAGTACAAATGCACTGACAATGAACATTTGGCGTTGTGCTACGAAAAAATATTACCTGATCACAGCATTTCAATTTTGTTGGCAAATGGAATGTTGTGTGTTATGTTGGGGTTTGTTTATACCATACAATGTTTTTGATGGGGACGAACCTCTCTAAACTCTTTTGCAGTTATTTTTTAACGTGCCAGCTAACTAGTCACCAGCCAAATTGAAAACGCACGAATCTACTAATTCAATCTTAGCAGGAATTTAATGTAGATGAAAATTAACTGGACTTGTTGGTAAAAAAATTTGTGATTTCGGTATTAAAAAGCAGTATTTTGTTACCTTTAGTAAACTACATAAACGGCTAACTGCAGCTCATGACAAAATGATAGTCATTTGAACAGTATTATATTTTTCTGGTTAGCTTGATTGGTTCCCTTGTGTTGGAAAATTTTAGATAGCTATAGATTATAAATAGATTAGGATTATTCAATCTTTTGGTTTCAGGTGTTTGTGTTGAAGTAATCTTACTAACTTTAATAGCTTTTAAGATTTAAATCGATTTCCTAGATTATACTTGGTGAATTAACATTAAATTCTATGTATCAACTTGATTTTTTAACATTTTAAGTGCACTTCGAAAATTATATCTTTAACTGCACTTGACTGTATTTATACTACATAAACTGGAGCTTTCCAACATTAGTATTAATTGCCCTTAAAGGAGTCAATAGTTGAAGCATATTGCGAAACAGTGTAAACAAGTTCTTACAATGATTTGTTACTCGATGGGGCTATTTTATTAGAGTTGGATTCAAAGATATGAAATGCTGCTTGTATCGCTTAAGTGCCTTGATGGTTTAGGCAGTGAATTCCTAATAGAAGCTTTGATTCTGGATAGTTTTTAAAATTTTAGTTTAGTTTTACATTAATGTGTTTTTTGTTCGATAATTTGCTTAAAATATGCAATGATGTGTTTTAGTTTATTGAAGTTTTAATGTCGTACTTCATCAAGAAACTTGTCTGGCATACGTCACATCGATTCTCAACTAATCCGTTATAATGAAAAGCTTTAAAAAATAATTTTAATTTTTTCGATGCGTTCAGGCTGTTTTGATTAAATCCATATGCTTACCCATCTCTGACTTTGATACTGTGGAGTCGTGTTGACTATAACCACTTTAGTTCCATTGCATATATAGGTATTCTAACTTTTTTATTCCTTAGTCACGTTGGTCGTGTCAAGTATAAATCAGAGGTTAAGCTTGACGTTTTTCCGAATAAATTCGTGATACGTCTGCTTGAAAATTGAATCTTTGGCATACTTCCCTTTGAGTTGTAATAGTCTGGCTTCAGTCATCCTTTTTTCATTGTATTAAGTGTACTGCCGTTTGTCTTAAACGAATCCACATGTTCTTTAACTTTGGTGTCCTTCTCAGTGGAACTTCTTTCTGCTGGAATGTTTTCATTCTCAATAAACAATTTAAACTAACCCTCCGTTGATTTGGCCGTCACAATTGCTGTTATTGTTTGATGTTCGGTACTGTCTAGGTTGCCAATTATAATGGAAATCCGTTTGTTGAGCCATGGAATCATGTGGTCTCCATATTATAATATCGTTGGTTATTTTTAAAGGATAATAATTTAACCCAAATACGTAGACAATTAGATGCGAATGATTATTTAGAATAAATCGGCCAATTGTATCTTTTCTATATGCTTCTATTTACTTATGTTAGTTTTGATCTTAGGAAGGTATTGTTTGAGCTTGACAAAAACCAAGGCATCAAAATAAATGCAATAGTCTCAAGAAAAAATTTGTGTTAAATGGATGTTCTTGGCGTGCTTACAAACGTCAACCTTTTTTCTTCCGTCGCCTGCCCAATTAAAGTTGGTTTTTCTTCTTTTAATATTTAATAGAGTAGTGGTTTTGGGGCACTGTAATGGTAGATTGAGTCCATGGATTTAAATCAATGTTTTGGTTATGGGTGGCAGTTTACTTTCGAAACAAATAGTTTGAGGAATATGATCACAATGCACGCTTAGTATTTTGACTGACCAATGAAATTTAAAGGTCTCTCCTGGATCCCTGATAAATATGGTTAAAGTTTTTACGATGTAATTCAATTTGATTTGAATACTTCCGTTTTGATATAAAATGATTGTGATATACTCAAAAACTTTAATTAAGTTAGCAGCTCATTTCCTTAGAAACCGCCCTGCTCCGAGAGGGTCCTTAGATTTACAACTAAAGTAGCTTCCGCTTTTTCTTTGGTGTTGCTAATTGTTACGAATCACCACGTCAAAACCTGACAATAATCTAGCTGCTGCTAAGGAAGCCGCATATATTTTGTTCCAGTTTTTATAAGGCTCTTACAGCTAGAAAGCTGGCTCTCGTGTTAATTAAACTGTAGGTAGCTATTGGTTTTGCAGGATCATTTACCCACAACATTATTTTGATAACCTCTATGCATTTTATGATTCCATAGACCATTGTACATTTATTCAATATATCAGAAGTACTAGTGCTTTTGCCATTAGAGGAGAATGTCAGTTAGATCGTGGTTTAGCTTAAAGCCAGTAATTAAGTCATAGGTAGTTGTGCAAGTTATATAGTTTGATAGTTGTGTCTTCCTTGAGCTGTCGTTGATCTTACAATCATAATACATTTTTTAATTTTGATTTCCGGCTCAGTGGAACTTCTCTCTTCTGTAATGTTTTCATACTGAATTAATAAATTAAATGGGTTTTCCATTTACTTGACCGTCATCATTGCTGTTATTGTTTGATGTTCGGTACTCTCTAGGTTACCGAGTGAAATTCAATTCCCAATATACGGAAACAACATTGGATCAAAAATTCTCTACTTAATAATACGTTGGTTAATTGCTAAAGGATTATAATCTGTTCCAATTACTTAGTCAATTAGATGCGAATGATTCTAGTGTAAATTGGCATGTTGTAGCTTTTTTATATGTTTCCAGTTTCTAATGAGTTTTTCAAAAATCAAGGCATAACCATTAACATTAATCCAAAAGTCTGAAAATTGTTGATGTTTACATGATCCAAAAGTTAATGTTTGCTTTTCTTCTTTTTTACATTCAATATGTTGGTAGCTTTTGGCACTGGTGGATTAGGATCATTTTAATGTCTTTTTGATGCTGTGCAAGGCAACGAAGGTAAAGGTCGGAGACATTAACCATGTTTAACTTTAATATTTTCGTTAATTGCTCGCACTGATTAAACCATGCCGTTTTTTTCAAACGTTGAAAATATAGCGGGATCATTTCAAAACCGACATTAGGTTTGTTAGAGCCAATTTAATTTGTGGAAAAACGATGATGAGAACATGGACACAAGTCAGACTCTAATGGTTTCAACGGGACTGCAATATTATGGTGTGCGGTATTTACTTAGTCTGTCGACATAGGTTACGGGCAGTCAAATTAGGCAGAAAAAATTAAGCGTCAATGGCTCAACTTTGTGGTTAACTAAGTTAGAAATACAGTTTACTTTGCAAATTGTGATATCAAGGGTATTCATATTTGGGGTAACTTTTTAAATTTTAAATAAAAGGCATAAAATGAAATATTTATTTATTTGTATCGAAAATAAAAGTATATTGGTTCTGGTTAATAATGAAAAAGAATGACGTTCAAGTGACCTACTCTACTAGCTTGGCAGGCTGTCAATCTTTTACCAAAATGTTCCATAACTTTTTCGCAAAAAGATGGTTTAATTAGTGATATTTGCTCGACTTTGTCGAGCAATAGTCTATGAGATGTTGAACAGTTTGTGCGGATTATCCGTTTAAAGTTTACTCTTCTTCCCATAAGAAAAAGTCTATAATGGCATTAAATTGCAGGATATTGATGGCCAATTAACGTTTGTTCTTCGAGAAAATATTCGATTATTAAACTTCGCTTCAAAAAATGGAATGATTCCATTACTGCGTGGCATGTTGCATTGCCCTGTTGAAACCACATATTCTGGATTTTGCCCAATTCAAGTTGTAGCACCAATTATACAGTTTCTATGTGGTTGTGGCACCAATTACACAGTTTCTGTGGGCTAACCCTCATTTTTTTCTGGATTGTGCCAAATTCGAGTTGTGGTACAAATTTCACAGTTTTAGTGGACTAACCATAAGGTTATTTTTTGGGTTTTGCCAAACAAGCGTTGTGGCACATTAATATCTCACTAATATCTTCGCAATTAATGCTTCAACAATTTTCTAATCATCTCTCGATATCGAGCTCCATTCACAGTAATTGCATGGCCATTCTGATTTTTGCAAAAATATGAACCAATTACGATTAACCGGAACCAATGTCTTTTAATTGTAAAAAGGCTGTGGAATTAGGACCGACAGTAACCGAAACATTTGACAAGCGCTTGGTCTCACAGTCTCATCAATCAATCAATAAAAATGGCCCTAGTAGTCTGCTTGATTTCTTCAAACAAAAGGAAGTTAGAATAACTACTAAAGTCAATAATTAGGAGAAGGTTAGAATGTCAGTGGTTTTACGATCTATCAAAGTACTAGTCGGAAGTAGTTTTTCTGACCAAATTATTAAGTCATTGGTAGTCCGTATAAGGCTTCCTCCAATTATCAAAAATCACCATCTTACATTGTGACAACATAAGTTACAAGCTTTTTAACTAAATAAACCAACCTTTTATGATTAACATCGCATAATGAACCAAATTTTACAAGAAACTCGGCACTAATATCAATTAGACGAATGCAGAAACTCATTAGTATGGTGGACTAGTATAACTGTTTTTTTTCCTAAGTTTGCTAAGTGTTCTGCCCGAATTCACTCTCAATTGGCTATGAGCCAAGTAATTTTACTTGTTCGAAAAAATGCCATTCAGTATTCGAATTTTTAAATAATTTTCGAATAGTTTCACAAAGCCTTCATTGGTTTCTTTGTGAAAAAGGGCTTCTATGCAAATAGTTGCTATGTAACAAATTTTATTTAAAGCATTTGATAAATATTGGAAATGTCATTCCTGTAAATTTGCCTGGCACCGCATTAATTATAATACACTGCTTTTCATCCTTGTCTCAAATTGCAATTCGATTTTCTTTAGTTGTGTTCTTGTAATTTCAGTAAAACATAATTCGATTTCTTTGGCTACATATTCCTAAATGGGGGTATTCTGGTATATACTGTATTGAATATACGAAATGGAATATTAATGTTTTTTTTTTCAAAACAACCTTTAAACGGGACGAAGTCGTTAATTTGTTTACTAACCCTTATCGTTTCCGCTTACTTTAATCTTCTATAAACATTTTAATTTAATTTAAATACTTAATCTTTTGCATTTAAAAATAAAAAAGGTAATAAAAACGAACGAACTTCAAAATTCATGACGGTTTATATTTTAATCCGTTCCTCACTTATCAGATACCGTGCGAATCGCACTAAAACCAAATAAAAATGCGAAACCTTTAATTTAAAGCGAACACTAATCAAAAAATGTCTCCACGGTTGCTTTATTTAAATCCTTACCTCATAAATAAAATACCA
This sequence comes from Tipula confusa, assembly GCA_963556175.1. Classification (NCBI taxonomy): domain Eukaryota; kingdom Metazoa; phylum Arthropoda; class Insecta; order Diptera; family Tipulidae; genus Tipula; species Tipula confusa. Next base: position 46,029,272 of record OY744476.1, read on the forward strand.
GGTATATTGTATATTTTTGGTAAGTACCGATTTGACCCACTCACAATTTTCCGTATATACAATAAAATTACCATTTTTTTTGTGCCTGCGTATGTGCTGCTGGTTTTTTTTATGCCAAATGTAACATTTAATTCTTGTTCATCAGCAGCAATGTTAAAACAAAAAAAAATTTAAATAAGCTTTTCAAACACAAATTATAGAACGGTTGAAAAATTATAATCTCGAAGGATATTTTCATTATTTTGTTGTTGTTTTTTTTTTTTTTTTTTTGTTTTGGTCCATATCATTTAGAGAACGGATATTGAATAAAAAAAATGTTTATATAAAAACGAGGTGGGCACAAAATATGCCTGAGTAAATAATAAACCATCGGTACCGTCTGAAAGACCGATTAAACTTTGACATTAAGCTTATTTTCCGATTCAATATACTTTTCATAAATAAATAACCAATTGATAAAATTTATTTTCATTTGCATAAATGTTTTTTTATTGGTTGGTTTGGTTAAGCTTTTTTTTTTTGTATGAATTCTGTTGGTAAAACAATTAAAATTGTTATAATACTTTGAGATACATATTTTTTTTTTAAGTATTTGGACAAAAAAGCTTTAATACCGTTTTTGTTGTTGTTAGGTTTCACAGGATCCACTGAACAATAACAGAATAGTAAAATAGGGAAAAAGCTTTTCATTCATTATATACAAATAAACGTGTGTGTGTGTATGTGTTTCTGTTTAATTTTTCATTTTGTATTTTTTTGTAAAGCTTCACAACAACAACAAAAAAAGCGATATATCGTTGTGTAATGTGTATACACACACACAACATAATCATACATATTTTATGAGAAATTTTCCAGATGCTTTCTTCTATATATACAAATATACATTTATATTGTCGTTTTTATGTGTACACACTTTTGTTGGTGTAAACGTTACGTATATATACTACAAATTTTTTGTGCTTAAAGCTTTTTTACTATTTTCGCCATATTTACAAAATACCGAAATCTAGAGAAGAGCAGCTTTGTTCAACATTTTTGTTTTGGTTTTATTTATTTTGTTTATATAAAAATAATATTTTTGATTCAGTTGAAATTTATGCTGGTGTACACTTTATACTGATATGCATTGTAGTCGATTGTATGCAACCGCACTAGCATTGAAATATTTTGCATTGAAAAACAGCCATTTTAATGACCCTTTAAACATTTGACTGGTATACATATAGCTACTCTACTAACTACTTGTTATATACAACGGTTTAACGATGAATAAAATTTTAATTAGAATAAAGTATTTGAATTATATGCGAATAAAATTTTTAATGGATTTATAGAATCGAAGAATTCTTACTAATTACGTAAATGACGAATCCGATTCAAAAAACACTTTAAAAATTAAATGTAAGGGATGTTGTTGTAGTCATACCTGTATACTTCAAATCTGTTAAAACTAACAGTATATAAAGCATAAAATGGTCTGAATTAAAAATACTCTCGAAAACTACTCTAGAATGTTTAGAATCGTCTAAATTATTTTCATTGGTTTAATTAGATGTAATGTCACCGGTCGTTACGTAAAAGTTAAGATGCTTGTTTAACACGCCGTGGTATTTTAATGATTTCCACATTGCTTCGGATCATAGCTCAACGTCATCTAGGTCACACTCATTACACAGGTCCAGAATTTGCAATATCTCAAAGGTTTATTTTCAGGGGTAGTAAAGAGATTAATTGCGATGAAAAGTGACGCCCTGGAAATCATTTACGCTCTTCATTAACATGCAATTCATTTTTAAAGTCACCCGTAATTAAGAGTTATATGTAACTATAAACTGTGTGGAGTGCACATTTTGTCAAATTTGGGAACAAACAATTTATTTTTGTCCCAATCAAACGAAATGATAGTTGATAAAAGACACGAGTTTAAATTACTCTTTAATGCTTCCAAGGTTGGAACACAAATCGCAACCGTTAAAAAAGACTCAACATCCACTTGTAGCTATATATGCAGTTTTGAATGACACAAAGTTTCATCCAAATACACATCCAATATGAACATACTGCCGATTGGGAAACCAATGGATCATTGCAAAACTCTTAGCCCGTAGCTTAGGTCACCTAAACGCAACTACCATCCATAAAGTAACAACAATATACAAACTCATCCAATGAAGGTTTTCTGGACTAATAAAAAACTTTTTTATATTTGACTGCCTGATTACCTGAGATTGCCAAATCGGTTCACGTTGGTTTTTTAACAGTCGGCAAATGATTTTTTTTACAGCCAAATTAAATGGAATTCTTCTTTCATATACGGCAAAATGCTATCATTAGATAGATTGTAGCTGAAATTAGTGATATAAAGCAAATCATAATGTCAATCCTACCTTAAGATTATTTTGGTAAATTGAGTCAATCCCTATTAATTTTAAATTGCGCACGCCTAAATAACAATTATGAGTCAGAAATTTAGCTAACCCAATGATTCGACCAATCAACAGTCGTCATTGGGAAAACAGTCCAATGTCTGAAGGATATCGAACAATAAATTTTGCTTAACATAAAGGTTTACGACCTATACAAAGTGTAAATTGCTTAATATCTAGCTTTTTAGGTCATATAATCGAAATATCTTCAGCACATGTTAAAGATGATGAATATAAACTTTTCCATCATATAGTAGTAACGACAGCACAACCACAAAGCTTAGAAAGGTTTTCGACGGGTTGGGTTAAACAAACTTTGGTATTACAGTGTATGTAACTTTTAACTTTACTTCAGCTAACACAAAACGTGTACAGTCAGATTTACGTTAACAAACTACTTTACTTTTCAAAAAAAATTCTGGATGCAAAACCTGTCTTAGCTTCGTAAATACCTCAATCTACGTATTGTGATTTAAAGACATAACATCAAAATATTCTTACCTCCAAAATGATTGATAACAACGTCTATACCGAAAGACAATCTTACGGCAGGTGTGACCACTATATCAGAAGCATTTAAGACTGCGCATGTAAATACCCAACAAATCTAACTATATAGAACGACGAACTATCATGCAATAAAGAACCATGTTCAAAAACATTAAAGGACTTAAATACAATCTAAAATTGTATACATTTTTGATCTAAAGTAAAGGTGCTATTTTACCCCTTGGGGGATCTTACATTCCTTGACTGTAAAAATTAAGATCTTATACAGTTATTGTGGCCCTAAATTTTGGGCTGGGACAATTCGTTAACAGGCACAGAGTCACTCGATTAAGATTAACTTGGTTGATTAAGATGCTTTACGGGGTTGATAACAGAACGAACTTAAGTGCCTTCGTTAAAGGAGTAAACAGTACCCCGTTGAAATTTTCGCTTCAGGTTATTATTCTCGGGTAACAAATATTAAATCCATTACGCCGGCTGGTGAAGCGGTTGACATGTTTGCAGGTTTTAACCAACCAACACAGCTCGTAGATCAGCTTCCGGGACTTCTAGTTCGGTTTAACGTTAAAAGTCATCTACATGGACCTGCTTTTAACATTACATGCGAAGAAATATAAAATACCAGTTTCTATTTAGGAAAATTCTGACCATCCTTCTAAAAATGCGGACTGAGCAGAAATAAAGATCTTTTAAGAGTTTCAATTTAACTCTAGTTTTGTTCTAAGTAGTACTGATGGAGCAACATTTCTGGTTTCGACTGTCATTCTCACAGGATGAAAAAAGTTGATTCCTTACAGTCTCCAAAAATATCAAGCAATCTCTGCAATAATCACGACTTCAAAAATGCAACCACCAATAAAGAAACCTCTCACCACAAATATGTAAAAATCCCCTCAATTGGAAATTAAAAGCGGCTAGAAACTTGGCAACGCAAACGGTGTCCTAAGCTTACAAATATCACGAAAAGATGGTTAAAGAAGAGTTGCGGCAAATCTTAAACTAAGGTTATAACAATCGGACCTTTAGGTTATTTGCTCGTTAAGGTTAGGAAAACTTCTTGAATAGTAAGAACTCATTTCCAGGTAAAATTTATCTTATCACCCGAAAATTTACTGCAAACTCTTTAGTTGATTCCAACTTAACATCTCAAATTATCTCTCTAGCCAGATCGTCGATTCGCCGCATTAGATTCTTGCCTAGAGCTGCCCCTAAAGTGCTTGCAATCATTTACACAAACTAGTGTACCGGTGACGTACAACCTGCGCCAAAAAGGTAGCAAACCTGACAAATTGCCATCAAACCATTTTCGTCTGAGTGCTTCCAAAATACTTAAGATCATAGTCAATTTCCAGCTTTTAAAATATTGGGACGATAATTATCTTCGATCGTGAGTGTGGTTTTTGCAGAAGCCAAAGCTAGTGACTTAATTAATAGAGTAGGAGGACTGGAAACCGTTTAATCAGTTTAAATTTCAAAATCACTATCAGTTAAGAGTTATGTATGCTTTGTTAGTGGATTGTTCGTTTTGTCAAATTTCTGAACACACAATTTATTTTTTGTCCTTACTGACTATAATGGTATAATTGCAAAAACTTTTAGATGTGACCACCATCATAAATTACTCTGTTTAGCTAAGATCAAATCACAAAACGCCACTGACTGAGAAATAGGTGAAATGCCATAACCTCTTAAATTTTGGATCTCAAGTGAACGAATAGCAACCAAATCTTGTATCAATCGATTGGGAATTCAACTACCATAAACGTTTTTATTTTTATCTGATTCGGGATACATTAATTCAATAAGCTACCCAGAGTTTAAATAATTTTGCGAGGTTGGCATCTTAAAAGATGTCGATATATTTATCGATAATATCCTATTTTTAACGGTCTAAATAAAAGTTATACTTCTCTTATATATTGAAAAATACCATTTTCAAAAGGGTCGTGGATGGAGCTGCTGATATAAATCAAATCACCAACAATATTGATTTGGGAATTGAGTCAATCCGTACTAATTTCAAAGTACTCACGCCTAAAGAATAATTATGTGATTAGAGCTTTTGAGGCACAATATGACAAAACAACGTTTGTTTTGTAATCTAAAATAAAATCTAAAAAATTTGAAAACATAACACCATTAAAACCAAACGACAAATTAGGCATGTCAAAATGTATCCCTTCACATTTTTTTAGCGCGATATTTATTTGTACATTTGAGCACCGTACCTAGGATAATAATAAAATTTGTACGCATATTTTGCAACAGTATTGAGCGCTTTTGATTAAACCACCGCTCATCAAAATCAGTTAACTTTTCAGTTTTTTACTGCAAAATTTATGAATATTGATAACTTTGTGGGCTAACCCTGATTTTTATGTTCGAAAATCATTTAAACCTTATACTAGACCACTTCAAAAGTGATTATCCAAAAAAAATTCTATATCCAAAAAGGCTGTGACTGTTAAACGACTGAATCGTTTGGCATTTTTAATTAAGTTTTTCAGCCTCAGTACTGCTTGAATACAAGAGTGTCGGTCACAAAATTCACGTTGTTTTTCTGGAATGTACGGTGATGTTTTATGTGATCTAGGATCTTTAAATATTGAACAATATTTCGTTTGGTATCGTTAAGCTTCCAAATTTCGTTGAAAGTTTCCGAAGAACTATTGGGAATTTTAAGCGTTTTACTAGTAAAACTGACTGCTTTTTCCTCAATTTGAATAACGATAAAGACTTTAAAAGCGACTGTGGTTTCAATGGACAATTTAAATTTCATCCAATCAGCTTAGGAGTAGTTGCGAAATACTTTTATTACTTCTGCTTTGGTCTTGAACCGGATTGTGAGAACAATTGGTAAATTATCTGTATAAAAGTCATGTGAGATCTGTGGATGTGTGATTAAAGAGATAATTTTATATATTACAAAACCAAGAACCAAGTTTCCTTTAGGGAACGTAGGCTCGTTAGGAGCATTTAGTTGGGTATTGATCTACTGCATAAAATAAGAAGCAACCCCATATGTTGTACTGCGAATTGAAGTCACCTGTTAAGTTAATTTTAATTCTAGAGTATAGGATATATATTCATAATTGAGATCCTTGATTTGTCTCACATAAATAAAGCAAAACGAAAGGTATTTGTTTGGAAAGAAAACTTTTAAAAGTGTTGCATTAGCTTTTAACTTAAATAACAAGTTTTGGCCAGAAAATGAGATATAATGGCATTTATTGTATCTATTTCGATATTTCACCTGATGACCTGAAATCTATGTTGCTGGGTTGGGTGGGTTTTGAATAGAAAAACCAAATGAGGCTTCCGTATTTCTTCTAGTTGGATAGAACTACATTTCTTCAAGTTGGCGATTGATTTTTCAATGGCATTAGGCCGATGTTAGGCTTAAAAAAAAAATTTTAAAATTTTAAAATTTTAAAGCGGATTATTTGTTTTCTGTTGTGTTCCTAAAGTTTGCTCTCTCAATGCTTTCTTGCATTTTACACTGCAATAACTCCTGCTGCAAATAATTGATGTGTGGCCAAATCTTTTGCAAATTTGACCTTAAATCACGTTTCGTTTGACCACGTTTCTTCTCCCAGGTGACTTTGTAATGGTTTATGTGCTGAATTGAACGAAGTTTTACGATAGGCATTACCTTTTATATGACTCGTTGAAAAAAAAAAAACACCTTTCCTGTTGTTTTGAATATAGTTTTCTTGTCCATCGTTCATGTACGTGAAGTATTCGAAATGTTATTATTTTATGTTGGGTTCAGTCGTGCTGACCATGGCTTATCAAAAGATTGTTGATCAGTTATTCTGCTCTAATAATTTACAAAATAAGCCTACCTAGAGGTTTTATATACACCAAGGAGTACCGTACTGCGAAATTTCATCAACAACTATAAAACAATATGGTGCTGCAATAAAATAATATTTTGATATAAATTATAATTAATAGCAATTTTAATTGAACAATTAAAAAATCATAATTTTGCGTCATCCATAAAAAGATTATCAAAATATTTAGATTTTCATTTAATGCGCTGTGAATTCTTTAAATCTCATCGAAATTTTCATATTTTTTCTGAAAAGTCATAGCAATATGTTATTTTTATTTATTTTTTGAAAATGTAATAAAATTTAAATAAATATTTAAATGAAATTATTTTTACTGTCTACAGTAACTTTCCTTTGAAATATTATGCATTAAATTAAAAGAAAATCAAATTCTTTGTTAAGAGTATAACTCATTGTATTTTCATATATACACACACATGAACATAAATACAGATATCATAAATTTTCCAATTATTTCTAAATTTATTTTATTATTAATTTTTATTTATTAAATATACAAAATGTATAAATTCATTTTTATTCATATACGGCAATAAATTTAATTTCATTGCTATATATACTTGTATATGTTTAAGAATTTACTGATGGTATATCATATACATATATGACTGTTTATGACAGGAAGATCAAAATGCCAATTATTCTTTAACTTTTGTTTTGGATTTTTATGACAAGTAAAGAAGCTTTATGACAGAATTTCATGCATATTCTTTGGTTTTCTTTTTTTTATATATTTTTTAATGTTAAAACGTTTTATGAGTTTTTTTGATGATGCATGAATGTATTTAAAATTATATTATATGAGTTTTAAGACTATTAAGTTGGTGTAATGATTTTATTATTGTCGCAGCCATTTTAATCAAAAATATAATTTGAGCGCTTCTTAATTTTATACAAAAGATACGATGGAGGTTGTCTATTTTTAAAATGGTGTTGAAATATTATTATTTCAAAACTTTTTTAAAGCGACAAAGTTTGTTTACTTAAAATAATAAAAGTCAAAATTATTTAAATGGTGATATAAGATTACTAAGCACCTGTTCAAAGAATCAAACAAAAAATAGTAAATTCTTCTCTGAAAAATGTCTCTGAATATTATTTCTAAACTTCAAATGATATATAATTAACTGTGGCTAGACAACCCATAACCGCTTAAGTAGTTTTTGAGGTTATTACTAGTTCTGTAAGTTTCCATTTAAATGGGACACATTTTTTTAGTAAATACTGGATTGATTGTTTCAATAATTTTCAAAGTCTTTATTTTGGAAATTGTTTTTCTCGATTTGGTCATGAGCTTTTTTCTTTCTTAAATTACACTTGATAAATTGAACTTGATATATTTTAATCCTATGAATATCACATGTCATTTGTAACGGTCACTAGCTTTCTAGTTATTAAGTTTTCATCAGCTGTTCATCTTTTTTAGCCCATTTTTCTTTTTCCTTTCTAATAGACATGTGCTCTTTTTGGTTCTTTTTAATCTTTTTGTGGAAAAAAAGATTCCCTTTTTTCCAAAGGGAATTGGTGTCCTTGTATTCAGTGAGACCACTTAAATAGTTATATTGACTGTTTCGTTTATTATTTTTTTATGAGTTTTTTATCAGTTTATAAAAAAAATGGAAGATTTTTTGTTATAGTTATAGACATTTTAACGATGTTTGTGCTATTTAGATGGTTATGACTTGCACAGTACCATGCTTATCGGGATGATTTTTTCGATTCTACCAAGCGCCCACTTGTATGAAAGTTAGTTTTCATCATTGATTAAAACTTGATTACTACTTCATATTATCACTTTTTCACCACTAGCTTCTTTGTTGGAGATTATTAAAATAGACCTTATGGAATCATTTTCAAAAGAATTGAGCCGCTGCTCGACTTGTTACAATTTTGATAATCAGGATGTCGCTATGTTGCTCAGATCGCGTTCAGGTACCGCTTCTAAAGAAAATGTTACGGTGTAAGCGTTTCAAATGGATCATCATCCACTAGAAGGCCGGGAGTTGCAGCTTCACCTAGATTTTCAAAGTGTGATGCAGAGGGTGGAATATTATGTCAATTTAAGTATATTTTGAGCACCATAATCTTAAATTAACGAATCATTTATTTGAACGTTATGAAAATGAGATACCTTTTTTAAATGATTTTCGATATTGGAAGCCGAGGATTATAGATTTTGGAAGAATAAGAGGTTAGTGATCGCTTCGCCTAATATTCTTCTGTAAGTAGGTTTACTTTATATGATAATACATCCACGTAACAATTACACTGAAGGCCTAATTGTTTACTGAATGTACTGAATTCTTATATCGGTAACGAACAATCTTTTCTTAAGCGGCGGATTGATTATCATATGCAATTTCTCACCTAAAGTAAGATAAAGTTATATAATCGTGCATTGCTTTATGTATTTACTCTTAAATTGTGGATCATGATTCCATTTTTCCTCTAGATAATAAAATCTTTTTCTTGCCACTTTTAGAGAATTCCCAATGTAGGACATGAATTTCAAAAGATAGTTTCACGATTTATTGGCCATCATTGCCACGCTGCCATTGTGCTATGAAATGTTCTTCACTGACGTTTTTTTCCTTGGACAATGATTTGATGGAGGACATTTCTCCTGTTTCTAAAAAATCTTCTTAATGATCTTCCTAAGATCCACACTAGATCAATCTGGTAATATTTGGTTGGCTGTCCCTGGAATTAGAGTTACAACTTCAGAGTGATAATTTATAGCTTTTGGAGACACCTGACATATGAAACATACTCTGTTTTCGGGTAAAAACCAACTATCTTCAATTACGGTAAATTTTAGAAATTCTTCACAATTTTATAAATGATAATCTTGTTCAAATTTTAAACAGCTTGCAAATTAAGAAATAGGATGCACCACTTTCACACTTCTATTTGGAAGTTGGCGATTAGTATACAACGTTTGACTGGTTCGCTACATTTTAAAGTATTGGATGCCCCAAGATCACTATTCTGATTGGTCAGCTCAGGAAGGACTACAACACTCTGGTTGTTAATGAAATACTATACAGAATGCAATGCGCACTTTCACTGGATACCACAGCTTCAAGATAAGTAGAACGTCCTGATATGGTAGCAGGTAGAAGATGCGGTTTTTTACAAGTTCAGAACATCGACAGGCAAAGCAGCACCAGTTAACTGAGAGTGTTCCTTTGTTGTCACATTTGGAGGAATATACGAACCATGCATAGATTTATTGTGGCTTATATATCTGATGAGTGCATCTTAGGAGTGAACTTTATGACCGAGCATCAAATGTCCCTCAATCTAAAGAACCAGGTGTTAAAATGGCGCTTCGTAAAAGTATCATTATAGATAACCGACAGTAAGTGCAATGCGTTACGTGCGTCATAACTGATGCGCAAATTGAAATACTACTGATGTGCGAGATGATCATCTATGTCACAATAGACGATTATCCTGGAGGTAACAAAAAAAGTATAATCGAACCAATACGCAAAAGATGGCGCAAAAAATAGCGGCAGAACCTTGGTGACACTTCAGCCGAAATTACCATATCGAGTGATGAACGTCAGCCTATTATTTAATACGATCAGAAAAGGAGTGGTGACTGGCAAAGCTGAAGGAATTAACTACTTTGTAAATTACCGGCTTAACCAACCAAAAAATAGTTCGCTACATCTTGAGAAGCGTGGTATCATTTGATCACTGTGTAAGCATCTCCCAGAGGCAGAAGTTCCAGTGGAAGTAATTACTTTGGAAGAGAATGCAGATGTATTCGAAAGCAACGAAGACCAGTTGGGAAAAATTAATACAATGCAGCATCGTATCGATACTGGCTTTACAACAATAGACTGAGGACCTCATATGTAAAATTAGGCATGATGGAATTATTGAACAGTCAAAAAGTAAATGGATTAGTGGTATTAGTGCAAAAGAAAGACGGTTCTACATGGTTTTGCATGGACTACCGAAAACTCAATGATGCCACTAAAAAGGATAGTTATCCACTGCCTCGTATCGGTGACACATTGGATACATTAGCAGGAACGAAGATATTCAGCACACTAGACCTAAAAAGTGGATACTAATAAGTGGGGATTCATCCTGATCACAAAGAGAAGTCAGCTTATTCGACGGGCATAGGTTTGTATCAGTTCCTAATTATGCTTTATGGCTATGCAATACGCCAGCTACGTTTAAGCGATTAATAGTGCATGTACTGTGAGGTCTTAATTGGAGAACATGTTTGGTGTATTTAGATGACATAATTGTGCTGGGACGCACGTTTCGAGAACATATAGAGAATCTTCGGCAGGTACTTCAAACCATTAAAATCGCAGATTTGAGACTGAGCACATCAAAATGCAGTGTATTTAAACCGAAAAAGAACTACTTGGGACTCATCATATCGGGTGAAGGACTACAAATTAATCCACAAAAGATATCAGCTATCAAAGAGTGGCAAACCCCAAGAAATGCACAAGTAGTAAGAAGTTTTCTGGGACTGTGCTCGAACTACCGAATATTTGTACCGAATTTTGTGGCCGCCGCACAAATTTTGCACCACTTAACCGAGAAAAGCTGGAAATTCTAATGGACAGAGGACCACCAAACAGCATTTGCAGAGCTAATGAGAAAATTATGCCATTCTCCTATTTAAGTAAATCCCAAGGCAGGAGAACTTTTCATTCTGGATACAGATGCTAGCAAGCACGGAATAAGAGCTGTGCTTTCACTAATTTAAGAAGGTAACGAACGCGTATTGGCATACGACAGTCGGGCATTTTCTAAGCACAAACGAATTATTGCGTGACCCGAAAGGAATTGTAAGCGGTAGTAGATAGCGTCATACATGTCCACAAGTGATTGTATGGGCAAGAATACCTTCTGATCAAGTGAATCTAGTGTATTCATTTAAACAAGAACAACGCAGAGGACTGCACCATAACAACGTAGGCGGCATGTTCAGGAGACCATGTGCCATTTAGTAAGCAAAATAGCAGTAACATCGAAATTACACGAATCCGAGAACTAGAGCGAGACGTGGCTACCGGTCCAATAGTAAAATAGATGAAGCAAGTAAAGAGACCGGAATGGCATGAAATTGCTACCGTTAGCATGACCGTAAAAAGTTATTGGGCTCAGTGGCAGTCATTGAGAATCAGTTGATGGCAGAAACCATCTACAACAATCTGTGGTACCGACGACCCGAATAAAAGAGATGTTAACGGAAACTCATGATGGAAGATCCTTGTAAACCACTAGATATGCAGATTTGGAGTACCGTTAGGACTACATTCGAACCAAGGGCGAAACTTTGAATCATCTGTGTTTCAAGAGGTATGTCGAATACTCAACATCAAAAAGACAAGAACAACACTGCTACACCCTCAATCCGATGGGAGCGTCGAAAGATTTAATAGGACTCTAGAAGAACATCTACGGATAGAAGTAAATGCTAACCAAGACAATTGGGACCGATTTACCTTTGTTTTTAATGGGATATCGAAGTGACATACACGACAAAACGAGAAATTCACCATCATTGATCCTGTTCGGTAGAGAACTACGTCTTCCATATAATGTAAAGTTTTGGTCGTTAGAAAGTCAACCAGTGTCTATGACTATGAGAAAAAAAAAATTTTAAATTTCAGAGGAGCTGGGAAGGCCCGTACAAAGTAAAAAAGAGGATCAATGACGCTGTATATCGGATACCATAAAGCTCCAGGAGTAAAATGGAGGTTGTGCATATCAATCGGTTAATCAAGTACAATGTTAGAAGTGCGGCTGAATCTGGTTAAAAAAACGACTTTTCTTCTTCGGGTTGTCTACCACAAAACGAAAAGTAAGTTCGGAATCAAAATTGATAGAGTCTCATTGTTGCCTGTAAAAACCGTTTATTATTTTTATGTATACAAAATTATCACCATAAATATCTCGATCAGAAATAATAATATTATTTTTCACATAATTTCCCAACAAAAAAAACCGAACAAATATTTGGCTCCAGAACGTATGTATATATAATGAAAACAATTGGTGAAGAGGGAATCCAGAACCAAAAGTCCTTTTAATCTGTTACAGATAAAACTAAATAAAACGATTGTGTTTCACTTTGTTGTTGGAAGAAAATTGAAAAACGAAACAATATCCAAAGTAAATAATCAGCATTACAGTATTATATATGTTTATACAGTCAAGGATTATATCCCATATCGAGCAGATATTCATAATAAATAATGCATTGTATTAGACACATAAAAGAAAAACAGAAATAAAACGAAAGACACGAAGAAAATTAAGATTTTCCGTTATTTTCTTTCATTTGCACTCTTAAGTTTCCAGTTTATGTGTTCTCTACTTTTCGTTCATTGTTATTATCAGACCTATTGCTACATGTTTTTTCGGATTTAGTGAATTTTCGCAAAAGCCTTAGTACTTGAAAATGTTGTTGTTGTTGTTGTTTATGATTATTAAAGGAAATAATAATATATTTTGGAAAGGGAGAAATTGTGATATAAATATTTTATTAGATATTTTTGGTAATGTTGTTGTTGTTGTTCTTATTTTAGTACAAAGAAAGTTTGGTAAAAATAGCAAAACATATACTATATAGCTAACTCTTCGATGGGTGATGCGCGATGGTAAAACACTTTTTTTTTATTCAAGATGAACAATTTCCACTTTAATAATTTTAAATTGAAAATTCTTTTGTAAAAATGAAATTTTTATTTTTTTTTATATTTCTTGTTGTACATTTTTTTGTTTTTTTTTTTTTTATTTTAGATTATTTTATATTTTTGTTACAAAAGAATTGAAAATTTATATCTGTTTTTAGATGTTATGAAATTATAGAGGCGAGACAGTTCAGCGAACATTCTCATATTTTATCGAAATTTTTTTTTATATTTTTTTGATAAATTTTGTGTTAAGGCGTGATACATATATATACTTACGAGTATTATATAAATATAACAAAAGGGTTGAAAAAGTGTTAACAATTAATACTCAAATTATACTTTATATCATGTTCGCGTAGATGTCGTGGGTGCTACTCAATTGTTAAGAAGTCAAACTTTCATATATTTTTTAGTAGATATTGACTGGAAAATTGATTTCTTGAAATGTTTTGTACTTTAAAGTTAATGAAAATTTTGAGTTTTGAGTACAGCTGACACTTAATATTTATCTTGTGTGCCACGTGGGGTGGCATCAATTTTTGTCAAAGTTTTTTTTTTGTATAACAATATTTTGACGTTTGATATCTATATAATTTTTTTATTTTATTTACAGGTAAGCTCGTGTTCTTTCTTTATATTGTCGAAGCATGTTCATGATGATAGGAAGTAAGTGTTTACATTTCAAAAATTATGATTTATTAAATTTATTTTATATTAAATAAAGCAGGAAGCTAGGAACAAAGTTCAGTATTTTGACACTTCTAAAATTATTATTGGTGTTTTCATTGTTTCAAAATATTTCATTGTTTTTGCTTTTAAAATGTCGTTTTTAGTTGGAAGCGTTTTTTTAAACCGTAATCAATATTAGTCACTATTGATATCTAACATGGAGTGTAATGTAGGAGCTCAAATCTTTTAAATATTTGGCTTTCAAATTATTCGTTAACATTTTTTTCTACAGAAACGATGTAGGACGTTGTAGGAACAGTACCCTTCATATTTGGCCAAATATCTTTTTTTTTTCTTGGCGATCCATAAAGACTACATAGTTCTATAATACTGGTTCATTTATTGTTTAAATTGGTTATTAAAACTATTATTAAGTCCCAACAAACTGTATTTAACTTTCCAGCATCATCTGTGCTTTTTTAGATGAATTTGGGTTATTTTTGTTGATCGTAAATCGTAATGATGAACTTAACCTCTACTTATTTTTGGCTCTCACGTTACAACCGTTTCTGAAATAGATACAACTTAAAAACGGGCAAATGGTAAACTTTACAGACTAGGATAAAAAAAGCAAATACGCTTATTTGAGCAATTTTCCGCTACTATCAGCGTAACAACTTTTTATTATGTATTTGACCAAATTTTATTATAATATTGTACAGTTTACTCATACTGTTGTCCTCAAAATCATAGTTTACCATTGCTGTGAGAGTCTATTTCAAATTAAAGACTAATATCATTTACTAGCCTGGAACATTTGAACCTTTTGAAGGTTATTGCGACTTTTTGCACAGTTTTCGCTTATGTAGTAGAAAAGTTCTTCAAGTCATTACAGGTTTTTCAAATTTTCTTTTTTTCTAACCCAGTTCAATCCAGTTATTAGGGTCCAGTCCACTTACATCCTTATTACATCTTTTAGTATTTTTTTTTTGTGTTTATATAATCCATCTTCGTTTTCGGTTCCTCGTTTCGGTCTCAATACTTAACTGCTTGGTGATTTTATGTAGTTCGATGTTTGTAGTGGTTTGTTACATTCCAAAACAATTCAATATTCTTAGGAGGCAATTATTTACGAACACTTGTAGTTTCTTTGATATTTTTTTCGTATGATATAGTCTCACCTCCCTACACAAGTTTTGATTTTAAAGAAGTACTATAGCATCTCCGGGACTGCTCGCAGATGTATAAATATCGTGGTATAATCTAATACCTGCAAGCGAGTGTTCAAACAATAATGATTTACGCCAACGTCACGTATAGCTTCTTCTGCACCCAGGTACCTGACATTTACGACATTTGTTGGTTCATCGTGTCTAAGTTGATGGTTTTCGTCAGTCGTGATCGTCATATATGCACAGTCACATATTTAGTAAACATATTTTACAGCAATCGCTACTGTGACTTACAAATTGTGACGTTGATGTGATTATTCTATTTTAGTAGGTATTGAGAATTATATAGCTCCACTTGACTGTTGAACATTATTGTACTGTGAATATTAGCGATTAGCCCTTGTTGTCATTGTATCTCAGCGTTCATAACCGCGGAATAACATTAAAAAGTGGCAGATTTAATCGAGGATCTGCAAAAATCAATGCTTTTTGGAAGAATGTTGCATTCAAATATTCGTAGCCTGTGCCCTGACAATAACGTAAAGTAGTTCATATTGCCGATATTGACTATTTACCGGTTACAGTTGGCTTCTTCTATAAAAAACCAGAACATAAATCCTGAAAACATATGATCCTCCTCCATATAATAAACTGCAAACGTAAAACGCTGTTGTGTGGGTAAATATTTTTACAAAACTGTCTATAGTCGTGATGCGTAGAATTCGATTTTTGCTCGAACTAACTGGTTTTTATAATTTTCGTTTGCTTCAGTTCCAATGGTAAACCCTACCTCTCAAAAGACGTTCGGTAGCAGAATTTGCTGATGCCCAACTTCATGCTTATCCACTTGAGTTTCATCAACATGGTATGTGGCCTTGTCCTGACGAAAAATTTAGTTTGGAGACCCTTGATTTGCCTAAAGTCTCAAATTGTCCGCAAATTGGGCCTAGTTTTTCTATTTCCCACTGACTGTCGACTACTGGTTTGATAAAGAAGGTTTACGGCACGTTGAACTTGTATTTGATCCAGTGTTTCCTTTTGTCGCTTCCTTTTATTCCTTTTGTCCTTTTATTTCAACTTATACTCTGGGGAATGAACTATTTGTAATGTTGCCAACCCCGATTGTCCATCAGAAGTTAAGCTTTTAATTATCGTAACTCATCCTTATTTATAGTGTATGTGTTATTCCATATTACTAGACATTTTGAAATTAAGATTAGGGTGCCCTCTCACGTAATCTGCGACTTTTGGCTCAAACTTTCTCTTGGCTCAAATTTTCTTTTTTAAAAAAATTAAAGACTGAGCAGAATAATTCACTTAGTGGACGACTGCATTTCCACGACTGCAAGAAACTTTTATTGGTTTATAGTTTCCTAATAAAACTGTTAAGGACGAGCTACCAAAGGATATGAACAAAATTGGTTCACGTCCAAGGTCTGATAATAAAAGCACAGGTATCCCAATATTTAATAGTGTAGCGGGAAGCCAAATTGAAATTTCGTTTTTTTGGTGATTGACGCTGGTATTGAAATTAAAATTGAAGGATTGAAATTTAAGAATAAAATTAAATATTCCAGCGTTAGTCAATTCTGGGTCAAAACTAGTGCTTGCTCTTCCACGAAAACGACCAACCCAAGGCGTTATTGTCACTACAAATAAGCTCAAGTAATAAGGCATTTGAACTAGACCACATAAAAGGGTTCCAGTATTATCAGGATCAGATAAACAAAACAAAAAACTGCAACGCGACACAGTTAAATCATAAAGGCAGTTTTTTAAGCGCATTAGATCAATTATAATAGAAAAAATAAGGGAGCGTTTCTTTAATAAGAATTTCGAGTGGTCAGATCATAAGATAGCAGAAAACAGGCAATTATTAAACAGTCGCAAGAAATTTTATTCTCGAGTGCGTTTCCAAGAGTTCTATCAATTAATTCTAAAGTAAGCTTCATAAGACAAAACCATCTTAGAAAATTAAATTTATATGGTTTTACGTCTAGCTATGCAAACAGGTTTAAAAACGCTGCTAACTGAGTGAAATTACTGCAATTGAGCTGATCTGCTAAAACGATGAACTTGTCTTGCAATTTGATTATGTTTTGCGAGAAGAATACTAAGTGTAGGCTGAGCAGTAATGAATGAAGGACACATGAGGTCAAATAATAGCTGTAAAGGATGTTATTGTAAAGGATGCACTGTACCGAGTCAACAATCTTCCAATCCACCTCTATCGGATTTTCTTTTGAGCTTGCTCTTTGTATTGGATAGACAACCCAAAGAAGATAAGTCGGTATCTATCCCAAAGAGGCATTAAAGTGACATCTGCAACTGTCAAACAGCAATCATTATATTCCTAATCTCGTGGTTGTACAAAACTCGGTAAATGTCGTTATCTTCTTATTTGGGGCCATATAAAATGCACATGATTCTTTTCTCACAGATCAATGACCTTTGCTCATACTGTAGATTTGATCTACATATAACAGAACCTGGTTGAACTGACGGTACAAGAAAAGTTTAAGGTGTATCGAGGACAGTGCTCCTCCTTGCCATTCACCAGAGACAGTTGCAAAATTTTCTGATAGCTATTTCTCAACTTTGACACATTAAACGCATGCATTTTTCAGGTGTTCTCAGACATCGCAAATCATACCATAAGCTATCCCAATGGATTAAATCATAAGCTTTCTGAAAATCCAAAAACGTATCTTCAGCGAAAAAAGCTGATCAGTTATTGACCGATACGGATAAAGTCATCCTTGTAAGTCATCTACAACTTCTCCCACTATAGGAGTGATTCTCTCCCATATTATGTAAGATATATATTTGTATGCTGTGCAAAGGAGACCTATGTTGCAAATGGAAATTTGTGTGATATCTTTTTAAAAAAAAAGCATAGCTCGGCCACTTTTCACTAACTAAGCATAACTTCACTTTGCCATACTAATCGAACAAGTTCTAAAAAATATGGTTCTACATAAGATATCCCCCGCAAATATCAAGAGTTTAGAATCGATGCAGTCAGACACATAGGGGGTCGGCTTCTTTGTAGTGTCTACATATATACTATTGTGTGAACAGACATACGTCTAAAGGTATGGTGCATTCTGTTGACTCCTTTAGATAATTTTCGCGTGAACCGCGCTCATTGCTGAGTTATTTTGTACTCTTAAGACTTCAGTCTTCCACCATTCTCGCTTTTTCCGTCTACAAAATTGGTAAAAAATTCTCCTTGCAGGGACCGTTTTGCCCTTCCGTGCAATTGTGCGCTTCTTTATAAGCTATATCCTTTTGCTCGGCAGCAAAACGACACTCCCCATCAAACTAAACAATTTAGAGTATAATTTTTACCATATATAGAGTGCAGGACTGACAAATGAAACTTTCAATGCCTTCTTTAGAGCGTTTACATAATCGAGAATCTATTGATTTCCATAACATACTTCTGCGAACAAGATTCTGATATGGTGCTTTCTTATTTTCGTTTATCAGCTCTTCATAGTAAGTTTTACTGTATTCCCTGACTTATATATGAAAATCGCCATATTACCTTTGCAGTGACCAATTGATAATTACTGTCTACAAATTTGGCAGCCAACTTAAAAATCTCACTTCTTGAATGACCCAAAATCTTTCTTTTAAAATTAACACATGCGATCAACAGAAATTAACACATGTTCTTCGAGATTCTTAGGAGAGTGTGTCAAAATTTTCAATTTTCAGTGCATCTCCGCACTGTAAAGCAAGGTATAGCTATGCGACTCTTGGTCTCCACTTTTTTGTGATCGAGTTTCTTGTATGTCTTTTAGGTAGGGTTACATTTTGGCTGTATACATATTTTATTTTGTTGGTATTTTTAACAGTTCAGCTTTTTTAAGGATGTGAGTAGTCAGCCCATTGATTTCACCTTGGTTTAGTCCCCGCAAAGGTCAAAGATGCTGTGGTGGAATTTAAAGGATACCATGCTTTTTAAGAGTGTTTTACGAGGCATCATAATCACCCCAACCATAGAACTCCTCTAAACTCATTGATTAAAAAAGACACCCAAGAAATTACTTAAAAACGGAAATATCCTGCCTATTTTGATAATTGGTAAAATGCCTGAATGTCATTTCAATTCAACCTGGATATAAAATTAAAAAATATTTCAAATTGTTCTTTAGAAATATTTTTGTTGTCGTATTTAATTATTTAGAGCCCACAACCTAAGACAGAATAGGTAGGCACGCATCAACCTTAAAACAAAAAGTATCCTTGAAACGTTACGAATTGAAATCATTTCGTTTGAGTTTTATTTTGAAAAACATTTGTCATCAAGCTTCATCCCAAATTTTCCAAAATCCATGGTACGAGTATACCAAAAAATTTTAATTTGAAAAGATATGTCTCGTATTTAACGCTTTTAATCCGTTTACCCAAAATAACCGGAAAATGAAATCCAAAATTCTAATTAATTTTTTTTCCAAGAATGTAGAGACGAGTTACTACTATATATCCTTTTCTTTTATCCTGTTGTTTTGTAGTTGTTGTTTTTTTTTTGTAGGCATCTATAAACTTAAACATAATTTTACTGTGCGTATATATGATTATTGCTAATTGAATTTAATTTTTATGACTTTTCCAAGTCAATCCAACTTTATTTACGATTTTTATTTTCGGTTTTTTTTTTTCAAAAAAGGATATCTTGAATGGGAAAATGAATAAAAACCAATTCAGACCCATTCACTATCATAATCAGTTAAATAATAAAGTAAATAGTCGATGTGCCAACGACGAAGATGGGCAAAAATTCTATTTAAAAACGATTCACAACATTTGGTGTATACGGTGCCGGCCGCAAAAAAATTACAAATATCTATTTGGTAGATACGATGATGATGGTATTGAAATCGATAAAATTTATTATTTGCAGAATCCTATAATAAAAAAAAAACTTTAATACACGAGATAAGAATGTGTAACAAAAACTGAAAATGGTAATAATTTTATTGATCTTATATAAATATATATGATAAGGATTTGAAACAGTTTCGTTTAGTTCTCCTTCAATATATACTCATCATTTGGCCATTTATCGAATTGTGATAGAGAAATCAAAAAAAAAAAAAAAAAAAAAAAATTATCATCATCATCAGTTTTTCAATTTTATTTTTATCGATATTTTGCTAAATAAGGAAGAAATAAAAATTATTGTTTTGGGATTTTCATTTTAACTTGAGGAAGAATAAAACATTTTTGCCCAACCAACTTTGTCTTCAATATATGTAACATTTCTATATATTATTATACGTTATCAAATGACGAAGGAAATTTGTCGTTCAGCTTCCTGTTTTATTTATTATATATTTTGGTCGTTACATATCTATATAGTTGATATACAGCATTATGATATGTCAAAAAACATTTATAAATTATGTATGGATACTGACTGTAAGTATATAGTAAAGGACATAAGACCAGCAGCTAAAAAAATAAAAAAATAAAAACATAAAATAAATCCGTTTGATTGAAAAGGGGTTGAATTTATGCGAATTTGTTGTTTTGTTTATTTTATTTGTTGTATTATATTGCAAAATTTGCATACTGATTTAATCGTGGCGCCATGAAACAGTACCAAACATATTTATATAGTTATGACGATTGGAATCTTAAATACATAGTTGATATTTTGCATAAGAATTTATATTAGACGCAATTACGTTACAAATTGGAAAATGACCATATGAAAAATTGGAAATTTTTTGTTCATATAAACCATAGTATTAATACATATAATACTACCATCATAAGAAAAAAACTGTTTATCCATTGATGTTACCAGATGTCAGGACGATAGAATAAAGTCAACATTTAGAATTAATATATGACATTTAGGCGATTATATATATACAAATATTTTTGTTTATTTTAAAACGATACTAGTAGCGACATCTAGCACGTCAGTGGAATAATATACCATAGTCCTATGTGTATGTATAGTATGTATAAATTGGAACCTGAACGTGATTATTTTAGAAGCGAGTTATTGCGACTACTGTGATGTTATGTTTGATTTCTACTTATTTCTAAAATATGGGGTAAAATATAAAATATGGGGTAAATATCAGTAATTTGTTTTAGTAAATTTTAATTTCTCATTCCTGATTTTTTAACATGTTGCTTCCACGAGATGTGGCGGGTATAATTTTCTTGAAGGTATCACACACTACTATTTCGAAAAGTTTGGGATTAATTGATGTTGTTGCGATTCCACATAGCAGGATATATCAGTTCTTTTCCCAGATTTAAAAATTGATAACTTTGGAAAAGCTTTCCATTTGTCAGCGAATACTCCAGTGGGGATTAAAGCTAGCGTTTTCATAATTGACGATGGAATAGTGGCTTTGCTAAGGTATTTGATAACATTTAGTATGTCCGGTTCCAAAATAAATGGTATATGAGTTGAATGGTTAGCATAACAAGCAGGATCATCATTGAAAACGTATTAGTCTGATTTTTATTTTAATTGGAAAAATGATGCAAATAAATTTGCTATTTCTTTGCACTTAGACGAGGTCATATTATCTAATTGCATAGTTGACGGGTATCCTTTTGTTTCCTTCTTATCACTAAAAAATTTCCAGAAGTATTTTGGATTATTTTTGATTTTATTTTCCACTTCATTTATGTAAAATTTGAATTTCAGATAGTAATCGATTCGTTAAATTAAGTTAGTTAGGATGTCGTCATACCATGGTTTTTGTGAGTTTGGTAAACTCCTAATTATTGGAATGCATAGTTCAAATCCAAAAAATAATTTTTCATAGAAAATATCAAGATTGTTAATAATATCATCAGAAATGCCAAATTCGCCTTCCCACTTAATATTGACTAGGAAATTGCTGAGTTTCCTGTATAAGCTTTATTGAAATTAAGTCAACTGCAGGAAGCTAAGTGGTGACAACATGGAGTATTAATCTCAGAGATGTTGAAGCAGATTTCTAACGGTTTGTGACATATATCATTAAATGTAAACGGTGTTAATAATTCCCACACTTGATAAGAGATATCACTAGATCAAATTAGATCTACAAATCTTTCATCTGTATATTAGGAATGTCATTTAATTGTATGAGATCCATATGAAAGCATGCATTATTGAAGCAATATTCACTCTCAAATGGAATACTATTTAAAACCATACTCTGAAGATCTTCAGCAAATGACCATTTCACATAAGAAATGTTAGAATCTCCCAATACTACCACGAAACCATCTGGACTGGATATATTATAGATTTCATCTAGTGCTTCTATGCATTTTGAATACAACTATATTTCAATAGTCGAATTTGGTGGTAGGTAGACAGCATACAAGAATGTTGTTTTATTATTACTTTTTACTTTGAGGCAACAATTTCCAAATAGTACTAGTCGTAGCCTAACCGCTTCGCTTGCCAACTTGGTTTGTACCAAAAAACAACACCTCCAGCTGTTTTCTTACGTGTTATTAAAGAGCGATCATAGATGTACAATGTACATACAATATACTCACTATAGTGAAGAATTCTGAACTAAGAATATCACTAGGGAAATTTCCAGAATAACGTATATCGCAAACATGGTTTTTAAAACCAAATTTGATAAATTGCATTGCTTTGCTTGACATTTTGAAAGTAGATTGGGTGATTGATGTTTTTTCTGGTAGAGACAAGTGGAGCATCTGTAGTAGTTTTGTTGGCGAACTGTGGAGAATTGGTGGATCCCGAAAACCCGTTTTTTTCTTGAATTCCTGTCTCCTGTTCTTGAAAGTCCTGTCATATACGGTGGTTGGAGAGCTGGTTGAACTGAATCATTTCTAACGAAAACGTGGGTGCATTGATAAATGTCATTGTGAATAAGAATGTCACCCTTTGCATGGTTTGAAGTGTAAATTGGCTTCAGAGTTGACATGGTTTCGCGAAAATTAGTGATGGATTCCGATTGATGGACTGCTTTCTACTGGTCTTCGAGAAACTACCCAGGCAGACGTAATATTTGCCCGTAAAACATATCAGCTAGTGTAGACCTTGTACGTTGATCTCAAGGCGAGTAATGTCACTGGTAAAACTTTAGATCAACTGGATGTCTGATCACACATGATTGCTGGCTTTAAGGTTCTGTGCCACCTTTAGACTAATTCATTTGACTGCGAATGGTAGCTTGTTCTTGAATCGTGTTATATCACATAAGTCATGTAGAAAAGCTGCAAATGAGCGACATCCACAAGTAAGTTGTACTTTGATAAAAAATCCGACCCGATTATTGGTTCCTTAACGTCCGCAATCATGAATGTCTATGGAAGTGATTTTCGCAGCCCTAAATGAGGTAGCTAAACGAAATGCGTAGTATCATGGAAGTATCATGTAGTAGTATCATGTTTCATATTTTGAGGTTTTTAAATTACAAGTGACTAATGATTTTGCTGTTATTTGACAACACAATGCTTGACGTGCTATGCTTGTTAATATGGGCGGTGAACTATGCTTATCTACTTGCAGTGGTTGGTTTGAATCCGTTCTGTCTCACTTACGAAATATATTGCGATCCCATGACTTTGATTTTGAACGATCTAAATAAAGCGGCGAATATCCAACAGAAAACTGTTGCACTTGACGGATTAACTCTTCTAATTGATGCTGAATTTGGGACTGGTCAAACGATGGTTTAACCAGCTGTTTTTGTTGAAATTGTATGACGCTTGATTTTATTTGACTTAATGATAAGTTCATGGAGGCATTTGCCACTCTCACCAGTTCTGTCAAGTCACCTTTGCTAGCATCCACTATTGTTTTCACTTGTACTGGTAAACGGCTTAACAAAAAAATCTTGAGTAAATTTTCATTCGTCGTGTCGCTCACTTGGCGAAGCTCTTTTAAAAGGTGGTTTGAATGACAATCCCCTAGCTGGAGTCCGGACTCATTCCTTTGAAATCGTTCTTGTGAATACTCTGCATAAGCTGTGAGCACCGCTTGTTTTTGATTCTTATATTGATTCAGAGGATATGGATTGCTAACTACATCATGCACTTGGTTAACTATGTGTGCATCTAACGATACAAATAATAAAAAATTAGCCGAATTTTAAATAACGTTTAGTTACCGTGTTTCCCATTTTCTTTCTACGGGGGATGTTTATGAAACATAATTTTTGAGCATGCAGCAGTTTAAATCTGCTCTGCTAGCATTTCGACGTATATTAAATCTGTTCATCAGTGTAACGAAATTAACTTAGCAGTGGTTAGTTGATTTCTAGTTGAGATGAACAAACTAATTCAATAGAACTTAACTCAATAGAACCAGCAACAAATTTTAACTGAAAATGCTTTATTGATAAAGATATAAATTTGGAAGAACAACAAAACATTGCAGCAGCGGTCGCCGTTGTCCTGCTGTTTGAAGGAGCATCCAACACGGGTAGAAATAATCAATAATTTTGGACAAGATATACTAACATTAAATCGACCTAATTCAAATGCACGTGTTTTCATTATTAAACTGGACTCCGTTATGGCCGATGTCATCAAACGTGGTATATTTGGACAAACTATATAGCTTACGCATATTGGTAGTTCATGTCGATAATTTAATACTGGATTATTAACAAAACAAATTTAGCAAAGCCCTTGACATCAACACAATTCTAAAGCAGTGTGGATTAACTTGAGGAACGAATGATTTACCTACTCCTACAAGAAATGCACCAAAATAAGAGACATACGATGAAAATGCGAAAGCACGTGTATGCGAGAAACGTTTTGCTATTTCATTGCTGGGATTGGTGGTCCATAAAAAACATTTATTTATATGATACTTATTTCATTTATTCGAGGTCGACGTAATTTTATCAATGCAAAACTAATATTAACTATTTATCGAGGCGATCTTGTTCTGATTCCTTGAATTGATTTAGCTCAAAGCGACCCAACGTTTCCTTTTACGCTTAAACGTTGCTAGTTCCAGTATACCCGCATATTTTATTACGTTAATACAAATCACAAGGAGAAATGTTTTAATATGTTGGAATTGATCTATGGGTGGCCATATTCTGATATGCACCACTGCAAGCCGCGTTGTCAAAATAACGCAATCCTTAATAATCGATCTTTAACAAGAATCATTGTAAAATCATTGTCAATTCGTCATCTTTATCGAAGTCAACATTTAAAATGCCGCCTAGTATGAACGGAAGATAACCTGTGATAATCATCGCTGCTTGTTTATTCCCGAGTTCGGGTCCTCAAGAAGATGTTAGTACGGATCAGGAATTTTCCAGAATTTTGAGCTCTATCGCTTTCCGCGATAATATAGCTCAATTTTCACTGTTTTAGCGAAGTCTAATAAGATTTGAATTCTTTTTTCCACTTCACTTTAAGGCCTCATTTTCATCGAAAATAAGCAGAAATTTAAAATCTTACAGAACATCAGTTTCTTCAATCTTTAAAGGTAAATTTTAAGTAAACATTTTATTCTTGTATTTTGTTAACCATTTTCTCAGATTTTTCAGAATTTTCCGGTCTTTTACGAATTTTTATAGCACATGAGTTTTAAATTTTAAGTGTCCAGAAGCTGTTGGAGAATCCACTGAAATGAGAGATTAAGTCAATGCAATCGATTTTTCATAATCAATCCCCAACGCATGTTTTGGTGCATTTCTCAACCATAATATTATAATAGTACATGATCACCCATTTGTGGGAATTCAAAGCGTTTGAAGTGTTGAAGAACTCTATATTTTCCAAGATGACATTAACCAACTTATTGAAGTAAATTGCGCTAGTAATATCATCTTCATTAACCATGGTTGTTTTTACAAAATAATTTAATGTTTCAATCAGCTCAACCGTCAGCTGCTCTTCCTGATTTATAAATTTATGTAGAATCCTCAGAAGATTTGGTCACCATATCTAGTTAGCACTGATTGTCAAAGACATTCAGCTGGTCTTCCTAACTGACATATCAGCTCAAATAGATTCCGGTTATGCTAAATTTATTAATATCATTATTTTTTATATGTTTGAGTTAACCATCAAACCTTTGCAAATTCTTGGAAGCATTCGTTTTATCGCAGTATATATAAACTTATTTAGGATCCCCCTCCTCTTATCGGAACGAAGCAATTTACTTGTTGCCAACATAAATAGTGTGACTGTAATTCCCTCCATAATAATGGCTAATTCTGGCATATCTTCTGGTCTCTTTGGATTGTTGAAGAAGTTATATATCTGGAAAATATCACACGACAAGAACCAGCCAGGTACTGTGATCTGTTAAGTAGATTTTCATAGCCAGGTGTTACCCTTTTTAGATCTTCCAAAAACCACAGGCAAAGCATTACAGACGTGATCAAAAGAATTTTTCACAAGCATCTTTTTTATAAATAATGCGCGGATAGATACGAGCGATAGCCGATTTATAGATATCCGATAAGATATATTAGTATGGTTTGGTTCGGAAGCTGATAAATTTCATCGACTTTGTAGTATCCTGTAAAGTATATAGTAGGACGCATTTACATTTTCAAACTTCACTTACATTTTAAGTTGCTCTTGTGCTTTCTTTTTTCGTTTTGCAGTTGATAATTGTACTGTCTCAATAACAGCTTCGTTCTGTATAATTATACATGCTGGCTTCAGCTGTTCCATAGTTAGGGATTCCAGGTATTTATTCACTATGAAAAAAAGATACAATTAAAAATTATAACTTATGAAAACCTCTAACTCATTTGTAGTTCTGCTAAAGTTAAGTCAATTTTAACTCTTGAAGGAATGAAAACTTTGTTTTTATGGGAAGTTGTATCCAATGTATTTCTCTACTTAGTTAAGATTCAATATATATTCTCAATACTACACCCAAAATTTATTTTACGGTCAGTCCTGTCATTAAAAGACTTAAATGAAATATATATTTAAACCTCTTCAAAATACGAAAGGGTTAAATTATTTAACCATAATTTGAATATGCTTAAAATTTAATTATTCCATATTTAATCCTTCAATTAATTTGGAATTACTTTGTTTAACTTTTAATGGGAACCAAACCAGTTTTTGATTTTAATTTTTTCTCTTTAAGGATCATTTAATTTTATGTCCTTCAAGAAACAAAAAAAAAAAACAACAACTTAAGCAAAAAAGGTTTTAATCATATGTACTTAAAAGAGTTTTTCATCCTAACCCAAACTTAAAGTAAGTCGATATTCTTTAATTTTCTTGTGTCATATGTGGGGGATATGTGTACCAAAAATATCTTGTCGTCGTTTTATATATATATATATATATATATATATATATATATATATATATATATATATATATATATATATATATATAATATAGGAAGACAAAAAAATTAAAATCATTTCACAATGTACATACATATTGACATTTACAGTGTTTTTTTTATGCTTTATAAATCTTAGACATATTACAAATATAGGAACATTTATTGTATATATTTTTCACCATATACCGTATACATCTTAAAACCCTCTTAAGTGTTTTGTATTATGGAAAATGGGTATTAAGTACAGAGCATCGTCTAAATGTATGTATAAATGTAAGAAAAATCCTGTATATAACTACATCATGGATCACGAAGAGAAAAATTATATTTTATTCATTTCATTTCATATATCCTTAAAATTGAAATTTACTCCAAAACCCTGTTATTATATACACTCTATAATATATAGTGTATACATAATAGTGTTTAGATTCGAGAGTAATATACAGACAGACAACATTAAAAAAATAAAATGGAAAATTTGTTTGTTATATTGAGAGGATTTTTTTTTTTTTTTAAAGTATCCCTAAACCACAGCATACAATAAATTTTATTTATAATATATGTATGTTATTTATTTTATGTAATATGTTTCGGGTAAATACCATCATCCATCATATTCTCATCCAATTTTAAGATTTAGTCAGGTATATCGATTTAAAAAGATTGAAATAAAATGAAAATCCTGACTGTAATAATTTTATTTTTAAATGTCATAGATAAAGTGCAAATCGATTAGTCATAAAAAGAATGAAAATTCTCGTAGGATTTAAATGAAAACCAAAAAATGTTCTTAAATCGAAAGGTACAAGATCTATGTTGTTAATTTGTTTTCTTTTATTTTATCCGCATCCATATAATATGGATATGCGTTTCATGAATAATAATAATAAAACCATAAAGTGGAAAACGAAGAAGAAAATTCGATAAAATATTTATTTAAATTTTTGATTGTACACCAAAGTGATGGGTTTGCGTTAGATTACGCATTTTCTCGTTCCATACGCCATATCTGTATATGTTATTATAATTTATCAATTTGTTCTTTATACCGGAAAAAAAAACGACGAACATTTAACTTGATATCGATTTTCCGGGTGTAACACATATTCAACAAAACACTAGATAAATCTAATCAATCAAATAGAGAGAAGAAAAATGTGTATCTGTAACTTTTCCGTTTTTTTTAGAACAAATCCTATTAAAAGTTTTTCAAAGTTAATTTGTTGTTTCCGTCAAGTTTGCTGAGGGTACTGTAGCACCACCGTATATATTTATAAGGTTGATGTGTTACGTTTACGTTATATGCGTCAGTTAGAAAAGTTGGTTGTTCATTTAAAGGTTGACACCCTCAATTATAACGAAAATATCAAAATAATCAGGAATACATAATGAATAGAATTCAGTTATTCATTTGGAAAATAAGAGATTTACTATGTATGTGTGTGTATACTGTATACGAGCAAAAAAAGTAAGTTAATGATTTATTTCCAGCTATAGGGAAAAGTTTGGTTAACTATTACTGCAGGAGGGAATATGTAATGAGATACTTCGTACGCACATTACACATTTGTATGTTTGTTCTAGTTTTTCACTGAGTATATCATTAATTATGTCGATTATTTTAGCAAAACAAAAATTTTGTGATGCGGGAATAAATACTTCCCGAAAAGAAGTTTCATAATTTATACCGATGTAACGTGTCAGCCTGTCTAAATGAACCACTTTCATTTTTGTGCTGAAACTTTCAATAAAATTTTTAAAAAGGTCTTTCACAAAATGGTTTTCACACGTTTAGATAACTGTTAGAGCTTTTTGGCTTACTATTGAATATACATCTATCAATTTACTAAAATAATTTAAAATGACAATTGTTGATTTTATCCATTAAGATGATGCAAGGTTGGCGATATAGTTAACATTTCACTACCCTAGAACAATGTTTACCTCGCGTAGGTTCATAGACATACAAATTACATTACTTTATGATTTCGATTCACTGAAGACGTGATTTATTCTGGCCCGGTAAAGTCATTCAATAATCTTAAATATGTTTTTTATTTTGGATCCCCAGAGTCCAAAATTCACTACTAAAAGATTTTTTAAATAATGATATTTTTTTTTGTCCTTTTCATGAATTTCACCTAATCTCCTCTTTTGAGAGTAAGCATGCTGAACATTGTTACATTTTAATTTTTTTCAAAAGTTTTATCAATGGGTGGCCATTGGGAGTTTTTACTTATATCCTTTTTAAATTTAGACGAAATATATGATAATCTTTTAATTTCTTCCAAAGGCGCCCAGATGTCGATCTATTTTTTCATTTTTTTCTACCAATCACTAAATTTTTTCGATAACGTTTATTGCCAGGCTCTCGTTCATTATTCAAAATGACCCTATTGGCATAGTTTTACTATTGCTGTCATTATACAACTACATTGTTGCAGTCCTTTCTAGTTGATCAATTAGAAAAGTGAATCTGGAAAATTACCTTGCTAAGCTGGCTAAATTTAGCTTCATTGCTCCAAAGACTTGATAATGTGGATTTATATATTGTTACTACTCTATATATATATATATATATGTTACTACTCTTCACCGCTGCCACCGCTGTGAATCTTCACCGCCGTGATTCTGCGCCGTCGATTATGTCTTGTCTCCTCCGATCAGCAAACCCAAAAAGAAAGAATTTTTTTGTTTTTGTTTTCTATTATGTTTGGTGTTGCCACGTATATCAATTAATTGATATACGAGGGAACACCAATTTAATTAGGTGCAGTGTCATCTATGATGCATATATGACAGTGTAGTCGCTAGAATATAACTTATTGCCATTTTCTGAGTTTTGTTTTATTGCATGATATTTGATATGCTATAAAGATTATTTTACTGTCTCATATATTACCTGGTGCCTAGGTCTACACAATATTTGGTTTAATATCAAGTCTTTTAGAATCTCAAGCATCTCCCTGGAAAATAAATTTATCTGTGCCTTTTATTCCGGAAATCTTAAATTTTTTTTAGTTTTTCTCCTATCATTGCATGAATTTTCTTAATGTCTTCTTTTAAGTTTTATTATTTTAGTTAGATTGAAAATTTTACTGGTTTAAAAAGTATCTATTTGAAATCATAGACTCACCCTCATTAAAGTTTCAAAGTCAAGTTTACCATAAATTGATTTCTAAGAGAAAGTCTAGATCATCGAAACTGGCTGTCAGTAACAGGAGTTACCAGATCACAAGAAAATGCTTAAAGTTGCATATATAGGAAACCAATCACCGTTGTCATGATGTGTTTTATGGAAGGGTTTGAATTGTCAATAGCGCTCAGCCGACCCCATATTTCGTAAAATTAAACCCTAAAAATGTTTGATTTGGAGAGGAGTACGATATTAATTCGCAAAAAATAACCAACCTGTTCTTGCTTGAAAATAATCCAAGCGAACATGTTGTCGGTAAAATTGTTAATGGTGAAGGGCTGAAGTATTAATAATAAATTAATTCTACAATTAGGGCAGTTTACGTCCTTTTTTCAAAGGAGTCTTCGAAATACATCATGCATTTAGGCCCAGCTCGATTACCATTTTCGATCCTAATGTAAACCTCTGTGTTAATATCAATGTAGTACGCAACACTTGGAAGAAGTATTTCTCTGATTTACTCAATGTTCAAAACGGGTCAAATGCTGTATTTGAAACCTAACAAATACAGACTGTGGAAATGTGCATAGAGGATTAATCCTACAAAAAATGTAAACTGGACATGCAGAGAATAAAAACCAGTTGTTAACTTGGAGTAGATTACATTAAATTCCAGGTCTTGATATTCGGAAAGGATGCTTTGCAGAACTTTCTTTCTGTTTTCTTCGATTCGTGCGATAAAGTGAAGTTTTGTCCGATGAAAGAAAAGTGACCAATCTAAATTCAAAAACTATTGTGATGAACCTCTTCGTTGCACAGAATACAAATTACTGTTTTACATAATATTGGGGAAAATCACTCATCTGCTGGGGGGAGTTGTAGGTGAGTCCAAAGGAGGACTTTGATCAAATCGGTCTACTATCACTATTACGAAACAATTTTGTGATCATCAGGTGTTCATTGATTTCTAGATTTATTTATTGGGATAGTTTATGGTTTTTTTTGCGATGTTAGTGAATACCTGAAAAATGTCTACGCTAATGTAAAATTATATAGTGATTAGTCACAACGCTGTGTCAAACTTGAGAACAAGCTGTTAGGATTATTTGCCAGTTACTTGGGTCTCTTTGGTTTTGGTTTTAGGGGAAAATTGTGAATTAAGCTCAGAATAGTCAAAATAGGGGTATCCCTTTAGAATAAAACCTCCCTCTATAGCAATAACATATAAAAACTATCGAAATGATTCCATTCACTACGTCATTCACGCTATATTCACTTCTTTAGCGCCCTATGGAGTACTCACAGAAGATTACCGGCTCTCGTTACGGATAGAGGTTTATCCAGAAGATTTTTCCATTAACACTAATCTAAAAGAAGGATTAGCCCTTTCGAAATTAAACTTCCATATTAAAAAATTTATTGACAAAGGAAACGAAATGGTACGTCTTTTTATAGCGGAGAAATATGTTCGATATAAGAGTCCTTTTGCCATTTTTATTCTCATAGCCTTGAGATTCTTGGTTGGTGTTCGCAAAGTCAGAGGCAGCCTGTTTAAGCTAATATAAATTAAGCTAATATCAGGATTTATCTATATATATATATATATATATATATATATATATATATATATATATATATATATATAATATATATATATATATATATATATTATATATATATATATATATATATATATATATAAATATTATATATATATATATATGTATATATATATATATATATATATATATATATATATATATATATATATATATATATATATATATATATATATGTATATATATATATATATATATATATATATATATATATATATATATATATATATATATATAAACCAGGCTTGGTCATATTCAGATGATATCTGAGTCATTGGAATAAATGGTATTTGTGTAAAAACTACAATTCTTGAGTTTAGTTGGTCACAAACTCAATGAGTCCAAAAGAAAATGCATGATCACAAGTTTTACGAACCAAGACGCAATAAATTTTATTAGCTTTACTCACACATTTTAAGAGGTGACGAGTTTCCGATACGATATCTCGGATCTCTTGTTGCTAATAATAATTGTGTGGGAACGGCTATTAAACTACATCGTTTCATATGCAACCGTGCTTTGTGTAGCTTTTGGTTACTGCTTAAGTCTAAATACCTTTCAAATGTCAACTATCTGCAGTTATTCAATGTTTTGAAGAGCTCTATTGTCATGTTTGGATGCGAGAGTTGAACACTAAGGAATGAGTATATAAGAGATAGCTGGTGACATTTAAAAACAAACTTTATGATGAGAAAGCTCTTTTTCAAACGTCCAGCAATATCTGAGAGAACAGGCGCCGTTTGACAGCCGCAACATCTTTTAACATCTTATAACATCGAGGGCAACATCTTATAACATCGTGCAGCTTCCGGTATATTACGATATTTATATAGGAACTAGGTTATATAGGAAGGGTATAAAAAAACTGATCAATCCAATTACGTTTACTGCTTATCGTAAATAATCGTATAACAAAATAAAAGTTCTAAAATAACTGGATACATTAGATAGTACAGTTATAACAGTTGCTAGTCCAGATTCTACCGATGTGTTTGCTCAAAATGTTGACAATATTTTCGTGTGCCTCAAACGTCACTCCCC